>JAAAKG020058712.1:43877-70333 GCA_010014905.2 Druon quercuslanigerum | reverse complement strand
ATTTTTTTAAATTGAAAATTAACCTTTTTAAGTTGAAAACAAAACTATTTTATTAATAATTCAACTTTTCTTGGCTGAAAACTAATGTTTTTTTTTTAATTTCTTGACTTTCGGTTTCAAATGGAACTGCTTTATAAAAAATCGATTTTTTGTCTGAATAACTTAATGACTTTGTTACAAATTTATTTATTTGGTTAGAAAATTAATGTTTTTATTAAAAACTTTCTTAATTAAAATTAAAATTTTTTTTAAACTCTTTTTTTTCGGTTAAAAAGTAAACTGTTTTCTAAAAACATCAGCCGTTAAAACTTGATTTTTTTGTTACAAATTTATTTAGGTATAAAATTAATTTTTTTAAATTGAAAATTAACCTTTTTAAGTTGAAACAAAACTATTTAATTGAAAATTCAACTTTCTTGGCTGAAAACTAACTTTTTTTTGAGTTTCTTGATTTTCGGTTTCAAAGCGAACTGCTTTATAAAAAATCGATTTTTTAACTGAAAAACTCAAATACTTTGTTACAAATTTATTTATTTGGTCAGAAAATTAATGTTTTTATTAAAAACTTTCTTGATTAAAAGTTAATTTTTTTTTAAATTCTTTTTTCCGGTTGAAAAGTGAAGTGTTTTCTAAACACATCAGTCGTCAAAACTTCATTGTTTTGTTACAAATTTAAGTAGGCATAAAATAATAATTTTTTTATTCAAAATTCACCTTTTTAAGTAGAAAACGTAACTATTTTTTTGAAAATTCAACTGTTCATGGCTCAAAACTAACTTTTTTTAAAAATTTCTTTGTTTTCGGTTTTAAAAGGAACTGCTTTATAAAAAAATCGATTTTTTATTTGAAAAACTTAATTACTCTGTTAAAAATTTTATTTATGCGGGCAGAAAATTCATGTTTTTTGTCGAAAAGTCATCTATTTGGTTGAGAATTCAACTTTTTTTTTAAATATAGTAATTTTTCGTTAAATTCAACTGATGATTGATCATCCGTTTTTCGTTCTTCACAATTAGTTTTTAAACTGAAATCCTAGCTGTTCCATTTTCGGTTGCAAATTTCTGTTTTTTAGTTAAAAATTACATTTCTTTTAAAATTCATGTATTTTATTGAAAAAACGTCCTTTTGGATTGAAAATTGATCTCTTTTGGGCTAAAAATGTACTTTATTTTCGAGAATTAAACTTTTCGATTTGTAAATATAACTGCCTTCTACAAATCCATTTGTTTGGTTTAAAAATTCAATTATTGAGGCGAAAATACAAATGATAAATATTTTGTCGATAATACTGGTTATTCATCTATCAACAGGGATTTAAATTTTATTTTTTGGGCAGAAAAGTGTCTAGTGCTACAAAAATGTTTGCCCCCCCCCTAGAATGTCTAGAATTTCCCTAGAATAAAATATATATTTAATATATGAATGCTCCTTAAAATCTTTATAAAAAGTTAAAAATGCATATATTATTAATAATTTTTTATTCATTCGTCGTAAAAAAATAAAATTAAATTAAAGCACAATGAAGCATATCAAATTCATGACGCAGTGGAATGCACTTAGGCGTAACGAGGTTGTAATGCTTGAGAAAACTTATAAATTGGCAAGTAATGGTGCCCTACGGAATATATTGCATTGCACTGTGAGAGAACCTGTTATCAAGAAAGTGTTGATAACGTGGAACATTAACTGTCGCCTGGGTTTTTATTAATGATCATTATATTCATTAAGTTTTAGAAAATTTTTCTACATATTTCATTACTGACATTTCATTAAAGAGGTTGTATTTTTTTAAGCGCGATCCATAAAGTACGTTACTAATTTGTGTGGGGTGCAATTGGGATAATCGCCTCTAGAGAATTAAGAGATCAAATTAAAAAAAAAAATTTCAGGTCCATACAATTTTTTATTAATTAATGAATCGATTTTTAAATATATAACTAAAAACAACTTATAAATTAAATATTATTTGAATTGATTTTTAAATATATTTTAGTAGAAAGTTAAACTCTTTTTTTCAAATATTGTCGTTTTGGATTGATTTTTTTGGGGAAATTCGGCCTTTTTTAAATTCAATTTTTCAGCTAAAAATTCAACTGTTCCATTTTTGCTTTAAAATTTATTCTTTTTAGTTGAGATTTAAACTATTTGTTTGAGAATTTATTTTTTTTATTTGAATATTCAAGAATTTTTTTTTGTTTAAAATTAATTTTCATGACTAAAAATGTATAACTGTTTCATTATTATTATAGATCAATTTGGATTTTTTCGACGATTTAGTTCCTTTGTTGTTGAAAATAAACTTTTTGGTTAAAAAATCATGTATTTTGTTAAGAATGCAGTTTTTTATAAAAAATTATTCTTCTTAATTAGAAAATCAACTTCTTGTATCAAATTCAACTCTGGAAGAAATTTTTTTTCAGAATTAGTTTTTTTTCACAAAAAATGTAATTATATTATTTTTGTTTAGAAATTTGTATTTTTAATTTAAAACTGGTATTTTTTATTTAAAGTTTATTCAATTTGTTTAAGATTCCTCATTTTTGAAAAAAAATTAATCATCTTTCTAAAAATTCATTGAGGATTATTTAAACATTTTTGACTTTCTGTTGTTGAATTCATCTTGCTCGAAAATCGATCTTTTTATATTACATCTTTTTTTTTTGAAAAGTCAACTGTTCGGTTGAGGATTCATTATTTGATTGAAAATCTGTTTCTTTGCTTGAGAAATTATACGTTTTAGTTAAAAATTTAACAGTTTATTCAAAAAAAGTATCTTTTTTGTAAGGTAATTAATTTTTCTTCTTGGATAAAAAATCCACTTCTTGATTGAAGGATTCAAATATTTTGTTATATATATATTTTTTTGGAAGATGAACTATTTTGTTAAAAATTCATATTTTTTGTTGAAAATTTAACAATTTGTTAGAAAATTTATATATTTTCTTGACATTTTATGATATTGTTTAAAGATTCAAATATTTTATAAAAAATTTGTCTTTTGGTAAAAAAAAGTTAACTATTTTGCTTGAAATTTTTTTTCTGCTTTTTTGTGTTCAAAATTAATTTTTTTGTTGTAAAAATTCAACTGTTTTATTTTTGATTAAAATTGTTCAGTTAAACATGAAGCTGTTGACAAATTATCCTTTTTAGTTGAAAATTTAGCAGTTTTGTTAATAATTCATCTTTTTTGTAAAGTAATTTATTATTAATTAATTATTGTTAATTATTTTTCTTGGATAAAAAAATCCACTTTTTTAAAGAAGATCCACTTGTTTAAATATTTAACTACTTTATTATAAATTCGTCTTTTGGTAAAAAAATTAACTATTTTGCTGAAAATGTTTTTCTTTCTTTTTGTTGAAAATTAATTTTTTTTGTAAAAATTCAACTGTTTTATTTTTGATTGAAACTGTTTAGTTAAAAATAAACCTATTTTTGTTGAAGATTCACTATTTAATTATCAATTCGTTTCATTTTTGGTTAAAAAATTATCGTTTATAGTTAAAAATTTAACAGTTTGGTTGAAAAATCATCTTATTTGTAAGGTAATTATTCTTCTTGGATAAAAAATCCACTTTTTCATTTAAAGATTTAAATATTTTGTTATATATATATTTTTTTTGAAGATGAACTATTTTGTTAAAAATTCATATTTTTTGTTGAAAATTCAACAATTTGTTAGAAAATTTTTATTTTTTCTTGACATTTTATGATATTGTTTAGAGATTCAACTATTTTATTAAAAATTCGTCTTTTGGTAAAAAAAAATTAACTATTTTGCTGCAAATTTTTTTTTTCTCGTTTTTGTTGAAAATTAATTTTTTTTTTGTAAAAATTTAACTGTTTTATTTTTTATTGAAACTGTTCGGTTAAAATGAACCTGTTTTTGTTAAGGATTCACTATTTTATTTTAAATCTTTTTTATTTTTGGTTGACAAATTATCCTTTTAAGTTAAAAATAATACAGCTTGTTTAATAATTAATCTTTTTTTAAAGGTAATTTTTTAATAATTTATTATTATTAATAATTTTTCTTGGATAAAAAATTCACTTTTTAATTGAAGGATTCAAATTTTTTTTTGATATTTTTCTTCTTTGGCGGAATTAAACTGTTTTTAATTTAAAATTAAAAATTCTTTTTTGTTGAAATATTACTTGTTACATTTTTGCTAAGAATGCAATTTTTTGGTTGAAGATGAACTATTTTATTGAAAATTCGTCTTTGAGTAAAAAAAAAAATTAACCAGTTTGCTGAAAATTTCGTCTGTTTGTTGAAAATTGGTTTTTTTGTGTAAAAATTCAAATGTTCTATTTTTGATTTAAAAATTGATATTTCTTAGTTGAAAATTAATAGATGATTTTTCAGCTGCGAAATATCCATTTTTCAACCAAAAATGGAACAGTTACATTTTTGTTTCAAAAAATTAATTCTTACAAATAAAAAAATAAAATAATAGATCTTAAAAAAAATTGATTTTTCATTAAAAAAAGGAATTTCCTACCAAATAGTGTAATTTTAAAAATTATAAAGGACGAATTTCTAATAAAAAATAGAATAGTACAATTATCAGAAATAAAAGAATTTTTAATTCAAGAAAACAAAAAAAAGCTACGAATTTCCAACAAAATAGTTAATTTTTTCTACAACCAAAATGTCGATTATTTATCCAAGAAGAAGAATATTTAACCAAAAGGATTAATTTTTAACCTAATTTTTGATTTTTAACTAAAAAAGATAAATTTTTTTTAGTTGATTTTATAGTTAACAATTCAAGTAGGTGGTTCAGGTTTCATTTCGTTAAACAATTATTCATAGTTTTTTGCAGAAAATTATTCTCATTAGTTAAAAAATAAAATTTTTGGTTAAAAATTTACCCATTTTGTTTTAAATTCATTTTTTATACAAGTTTCTTAATTCAAAATATAACTATTTCATTCCTCTTTAGTTTTTTTGGGTTAAAGATTCAACTCTTTTGTTTAAAAAAACTGTTATTTTGTTTATATTCTTTTATCTGTAAATGTTACTATTTCATATTTGGTTTAAACTATTTTTTTTAATTGTTAATTCAAATATTTTTCAGAAATTTCATGTATTTTGTTGAAAATTTATATTTTTAGTTGCAAAATTAACTACTACTTTTCTGTTTAAATTTAATATTTTAAACTGAAAATCGATCTTTTCAGATTAAAGATTTCACTTTTCTACTGAAAATCTCTCCTTTTTGGCAAAAAAATCAATTTTCTTTTTTCAAAATTCATTCTTTTTCGTCCAATTATTTCATTTTCGGTTGAGAACTTATCTTTTCCTTTTGAATATTTAACTATTTGATAGAAAATTTTAGAACAACATTCAAAATTCATGAATTTTGTTAATAATTCTTTTTCCTCTTACATTACTCTTTTTAGTTAAAAAAATTAACTTTTTGCATGAAAAATCAGCTCTTTGGCTGAAAATTGAACTTTTTTGATCGAAAATCGTTTTTTTGTTTATATTTTTGTGTAAAACTAATTTTCTTGATTAATAATGTAATTATTTCATTTCTAGTTCAAAATTATTATTTGAAATTCAAAATTTATTTTTTTCTGATTTAAATTTTATGTACATTCTTAAAAATGTGTTCTCATTTCTCATCTCAAAATGAAATGAATTTTCAGTGAAAAACTATCGATTTTATTTATTTTGTTGAAAAATTATCATCTTATTTCTAGTTACAAATTATTATTTGAACTTAAAAATTTATTTTTTCCTGAAATAAATTTTATGTACTTTATTAAAAATTTATCCTTTTTCCTCAATTTAAGTAGTTTCTATTTGAAATTTAAATCTTTGTTTATTGAAATATTAACCATATCACGCATTTTGTAGAGATTTTTTTTTTTTTGAAATTCAAATCTTTTTTCAAAAAATTAAACTATTTGGTTTGAAAAGTAACTGTCTAATTAAAAATTAATTTTTTGAACTAAACATTTAAATATTTTATCTTTGCATACAAATTTCTCTTTTTTAGTAAAGGATTAAATTTTTTTATTGAAGAATTGTTTGGTAACAAATTTTTTTTCTCTGTTAAAAAATAAAGATTTTGCTTGAAAGCTCAACCCATTGGTACAAAATTTAAGTATTTGGACTAAAATTATTCTAATTTTTATTTTTAAATAAGTGCCTCCAAGGAAAATATAATAATTTAATTTCTGTTTGAAAATCGATATTTTTAATTGAATTAATTTTCAGCTGAAGGTTCAACTGTTTTGTAAAATGTAATCTATTTGGTTTAAAATTAATATTTTTGTTAGAAAATTCAACTATTCTTGTGGATTAAACTATTTTTTAGAATATTGTTTATCTTGTTTTTTGTTAAGCATTTTTTTAGCTAAAAATTTAACTATTCCATTTCTGGTTAAATATTTATTAGATAAACATTCAAATGCTTTGTTGAAATATCTATTTTTTGTTTAATTTTTTTATCCGATAATTTTAAAATTCCACATTTGGCTAAAAAAACTTTCTTTAAAAGCTACAAATTTAACTATTTTTTAGAAAATTCTTGTTCCAAAAATTTGTGTTTTGAGTAAAATTACTTTTTTAAACTGAAAATATTGAAAATTCCTTTTTCATCTTTCTTGATTAAAACTTCATCTATTTGTTTGAGAATTCGTTCTGTTATTTATTGAAAATTAATTTTTTAACTGAAAATCTATCGATTTCATTATTTTGTTTGAAAAATTTGTGTTTTTTGGTTGAAAATTTAACATTTTTTTTTTTTGAAAAGGCAATATAATTTAGACTTGAAAACTTAGAAATAAAAAGTGTTTATTCAAATTTATACACGATTGGACTTTGTCGTCGGATTTGATTGCATTTTACAGAGACGAAAAAATATTGTTAAATTAAGGTCATCAATTGTGCTAATATTTTTTCAAGCCAAAGATTTCTCACCAAGAGTGGCATCGAGTTTGCGAAAAAGAAACGCGCAGACATTCGTCGGTGATAAGTGACAGAAAAACAGACACGATCTGATGAATAATTCATGATAGTGACCGAATATTAATTTGGCTACCGGTCTTGGCGAGGTTGGAAGGCCTTTAAAAAAAAACTACTACTGGCAAAAAAATGAAAAATATTTTAGAAAAATTAATGTATCTTGCTTGGCAACCGGTAAAAAATTAATCAGTTTCAGAAAGGATTAATGAGAATCAGATTTGCTGTTTGCGAACCAAGAACTGATTTACGATAAAAATAAATTGAAGCAATAATCGTATAGTTTTAAGAAATCGGCTAAGGTTTAAAAAATCGGTCATTATTTTATACTTATAATTTTAATCATAAAGTAAATTTAGAAAGTTTTTTTTTTTGTTGAGTACTGCTTTCCGGCAAAATATGTGGGTATTTAATTTTCTCTTCCGGCATATTTTGCTGGATTTAGAATTTCTCTTCCGGTATATTTTATCGTCAACGTAATTAAATTACAAAGAATTCTAAAGAATTTAAAATTGATTCGAATCTGTATAGAAAATTAAAGATTTAAAGGGAGCAAGGGTGATGTTTGAGAGGGATTATTTTATCAGTTAATTTATATGATTTTCTTAATAAAATTTATAAAATGAAAGATTCTGGAAAAACGATTTAATCAGTGGAAATTGACTGCAGTGATCAGCCAGTTTTGGCCTATTTTTTATTCGTTGAATCTGTATTGTTTGAAATAAGCAACATTGGCTGCTAATCAGTCAATTAACAATTTTCTGATTTGGAAGAACATTTTTTATTTTTAACATTTTATTGAATTTCAAGGGAGGAAATTTTGGATTTCAATTTGTAATGAATTGGAACAGCAACTTTTTTTATTTTTAAGATTTGTATGGAGTTGGAGGAGGCAAAATTTCGACTATTTTTTCTTAATTGAAACAAAATTTTTTTATTTAGAATTTTTTCAATCATTTTGTAATATTTTATGAATTAAGAGAGGCCCTAATTTGTTTTTATTATTTTTATATAGCTGGAAAGAATTAAATTTTTGTGATTTATTTTTTCCAAAATTGGCTAAGGTCATTTTTTATTTTCAAAATTTTTAACACATTTTTGACATTTGTAGTAAATTTGGAGGGAGAAAATTTTGGATTCAAATTTTTAATGAATTGGAACAGCAACTTTTTTTATTTTTAAGATTTGTATGGAGTTGGAGTAAAAGGAATTTCGGTTGTTTTTCTTAATTGAAAAAAAATGTTATTTAGAATTTTTTAAATCATTTTGGAAAGAAGGAAATTTTGGTTTGTAATATTTCATGAATTAAAAAACGCCATTTATTTATTTTTATTATTTTTATATAGGTAGGAGTGATGAAATTTTGGTGATATATTTTTTTCCTAAATCGGCTAAGGTCATTTATTTATTTTCCACATTTTTAATGAGTTATGAGAAGAATTTTTTATTTTTAATTTTTTTATAAGTCAAAAGAACATTTTTTTTATTTTTAACATTTTTAGTGAATTCGAAGGGAGGAACTTTTGGATTCAAATTTTTAATAAATTGGAACAGCAACTTTTTTATTGTTAATATTTGTATGTATGGAGTTGGAGGAGAAGGAATTTCGTTTTTTTTTCTTAATTGAAATAAAATGTTATTTTGAATTTTTTAAATCATTTTGGAAGGGAGGAAATTTTGGTGATTTATTTTTTTCCTAAATTGGCTAAGGTCATTTTTATATTTACAACATTTTCAATGAGTTTATGAGAAGAATTTCTTATTGTCAAGTTTTTTATAAGTCGAAAGAATTTTTTTTTTATTTTTAACATTTTTAGTGAATTTCAAGGGAGGAAATTTTGGATTCTAATTTTTAATAAATTGGAACAGCAACTTTTTTTATTTTTAAGATTTTTATGATTAATTTTTTTCATAAATTGGCTGAGGTCATTTTTTTATTCTCAACATTTTTAATGAGTTTATGAGAAGATGTTCATATTTAACATTTTTTTATAAGTCGAACGAAAATTTTTTTATTTATAACATTTTTAGTGATATTTAACTGTTTAATTGAAAATTTGAGTACCAGATTCAAAATTCATAAATTTTGTTGATATTTCATCTTCCTCTTACATTATTCTTTTTGGTTAAAAAATAAACTTTTTGTATGAAAAATCAGCTCTTTGGCTGAAAATGGAACTATTTTGCTCAAAAATTGTGTTTTTGGTTTATTCTCGTGTGTAAAATTAATTTTCTCAATTAAAAATGTAATTATCTTATTTCTAGTTAAAAATTATTATAAGAAAATAAAAATTAATTTTTTTTATGATTTAAATTTTATGTCCATTCTTAAAAAGGTGTCCATTTTGCTCAATTTAAGTATTTTCTATTTTGAATTGAAATCAATTTTTATTGAAATATTGACCATATTGCGCATTTTGTAGAGATTTTTTTTTAAGTTTAATTTTTCATCTTTAATATTTTTATTCAGTTGGAAGGGAGGAAATTTTGGATTCCCATTTTTTCTGAATTAGAAGAGGGATTTTTTTTTTTATTTTTAAAATGTCTATCGAGCTCAAAGAGACGAAACTGTATTTTTTTCTGAATTTTGGAGAACAATTTTTCTTCTTATCATTTTTAACGAGCTGAAGGGATTAAAGTTTTATTTTTAATTATTTTTTTTTTAATTGGAAAATACTTTTTTTTTAATATTTGTTATCTTATACGTGTAAAATATTGAATGTTTAAATTAAAAATAATTTAAACCTCAATTTTAAAAGTTTAAAATACAAAAATAAAAGTCTTTTCAAATAAATATTCCTATCCAATTCAGAAAAAATTACGAACAAAATTACCCTCCTTGAAATCAAAACAAAGATTGAAGATAAAAATGTTTACCCCCTCAATCCAATAAAAAGGCTTAAAAACAAAAAAGGATTTTGAATTTAAAAAAAAATTAAAAAATTAAATTTCCTCGTTTCAAACTTATTAAAACTTATAAAAACCCAAAAAAAATTAGCCTTCAAGTGAATACAAATGTTTAAAAAGATTTTTTTTAAGGGCAAAAATACGTTTTTAAGTATTCAAAGAAGGCGAGTTTTTACTGATTAAAATTATAATACAAATTTAAAAAATATTTTATTTTGGCTTTTTAAAATATAAGTTTTGATCAAGAAGTAACTTTCATAAAAAGATTATACTGGAATTTTTAATAAAAAAGGATCATCATTTTAAAAACATTGTGGGATTTTTATAAATAATTTGATTTTTTATCTCAGAATGATGGCATTTGCACTAAAAGACAAATTATCAAAAAAATAATTGAATTTTCATCTAAAAAAGATTTCAGTTTAACTTTTTAACATAAAAATATAAGTTTTAGGTGAGAAAGAAATTTTTCATCTTAATAGTTGCATTTTATACCCGAAAAGATGAAATTTCAACAAAAAAATTGAATTTTTAACAACAAAAAGTAGTCTTTTTAACAAAATTCTTGAATTTCAAACCAAACTGTTGCAGTTTTATCGAAGAAAGATGCAATTTTCAGTCAAATTGATGAATTTTTTAATAAAAATACAAATTAAAAAAAAATTGAATTTTCAGCCGAAAAATATGTGTTTTGACTTTTCAACATCAAAATATAGGTTTCGAACAATAAGTAAATTTTGTACGAAGATTATTCTTGAATTTAAATCCAAAAAGACGATTTTTTAACGAAAAAACATAAATTTTCGACAAAACTGTTGAGTTTTTAACAAAAAAGTATAATTTAAAAAAATTGTTGAATTTGTATACAAACACTTATTTTTAATTTTTATCAAAGAAAGATGCCATTTATATTAAAATAGATGACTTTCTAAGCCAAAAAAGATTTCAGTTTGACTTTTCAGCATAAAAATATGAGTTTCAAATGAGACAGAAATTTTCGATGAGAATAGTTGCCTTTTGTACCCGAAAATATGAATTTTGAATAAAACAGTTTAATTAAAAAAAAGGCTTTTTAAAAAAGTTATTGAATTTTAAACGAAAATGTTGTTTTTTTATCGAAGGAAGATGCAGTTAGTAGTAAATTAGATAAATTTTAAAAAGAAAATTTTTCGAAAAATCGTTCAATTTTCAACCAAAAAAGATTTTAATTTAATTTTTAGCATCAAATTATGAGTTTTAAAAAGAAAAGCATTTTCGACGAAACTAGTTTAATTTACAACCCAAAAAGACGAATTTTAAATATAAAAGTTGAATTTAATCAAAAAGAATGTTTTTTTAACCAAATTGTTGAATTTTCAAAACAAGTAATGAAATTTTTAATAAAAAATAAAACTTCTCGATAATTTAAAATGTAAAAATACTTTTTTGAGCTTTTTTCCAAAAAAATTATGTACTTTGAAGTGATATCAAAACCGTTAAAAGCTTTTTTTTCATCGAACCCAAATTTTTGACGTTCTAAAACTATATAAAATATAAGGTAATTAAATTTTTGCTTTATATTACTTATTCTAAGATACTGTTATTTTTTCAATTAGCTAACTTTTTTTATATCTACTTGAATTAGGTAATTTGTTTAAATTTGTATTAAATTATTGACTCGGAATATTCCTTGTCTTTTGTATTTCGAAATTGAGCGTAAGACCAAAACAATTTGAACTAATGTTCCTATGAAGCAAAAAGAAAAATAAATAATTGTATATAGAAGGTAAAAAAAGTACATGTAAACCATGCTTCGTCTGCTAGCTCAAAGCGCTCGAGAAGCGACGAGTGCGCATCCAACTGCGCACTTATTTCCGTTACGATTTAGGAATTTTAAGAAACTATTCCGTAATTTTCAGGAACTGGTTCTGAATTTAATTAAAAATTTAAGTAAATTTACAATAAAAGATACTGAATTTCATTTTGCAGCAACCCAATTTCGTAAATTTCAGTTATCTCAAATGTTTCGGAAATTTCCCGAAGATTTCTAGCAGTTTAGAAATAAAGTTGGAGTGGTCATCGAGTTGGTGTTTTTATGCGTGTGCCATGGGAATTAAGTTATGCGAATGCAGATGCTCAACTCGGAAAGGTGCCTTCGGGTAAAGATATGCAATCCCATGGGCCCATACCTGCTTCTGCGTTCCGCGCCGATTAAATCCCCGGCCCGACGCAGGATCGAGGATGGTTTCTTTTTTCCACTGGGCTCAGACTCGGGTTGGTGGATTATTTAAAAAAAATGTTGCGCAAACCGCGACATTCCTGGGTGGGGCAGCAGCAGCAGCAGCAGCGGCAGTAAATCACAAGTCGCACCGCGGTGGCTGAACGAGGTGGGTGTCTGCCTGCCTGGCAGTAGTTGCCAGTTCCAGTTGCTAGTTGCCACCATACCCATAACCAACCTCACACCATAACTTCCCATGACACACGGTTTATTGCGAATGTACTCTGCTCGCTAATAAATTCCTTTGCCACTGCTGCCTATTTGGACATTGTCATCGTCATCGTTCCCTCCCCGCCACTTGATAAGCGGAAATTATTCTAACTGTAGCACTCTACTACTCCTTCCGCACCTTTAAATCGCCAGTCTCATGTTTATTAGATAACTGCAGCTTCAATTTTAATCGGTGCGACCTACCTTTTTGCATCTTTTAGGTTCATTGTCATTGTGAAGAATTCCTGAAAATAAAATCAAAAATCCAGCGACTAAATTTGGACAACCACCAAAACATTGCAATCTCAAGAAAACTTTCCTCTTCCCCCTTGCGCTAAAAAAGAAAAGAAAAAGATCTTTGTTTTTTATTTAAGGAACAATGATTTTATTTTCAGGAATTCTTCACATGAACTTGATTATTGGATGTCAAAAAGGATTTTAAATTTGATATTATTTTCATTGAAATATCTTAAATTTTAGTTTAGCTTTGTTTGTTTGGATTTTGAACTTTCACTTGATTATTAGTTGTCATCGAGAGAGCATCTTGGCAGCGGTGCTGTTCCTGTTGGCTACTAACTTTATTTTTATTTTATTGTTTTTATTTTTATATTGTTTTATTTAATTCTTATTTTATTTTCATTTTTATTTTATCGTATATATTCTTTGCCTTGATAAGAGTGCTCTGATAGTGCCGAAGCTTGGGTGATTATTTTCTACAAATGCTTTTTATTGTGATTTGATAATGGTAAAAATAAAAAAAAAGACGAAAGAAATAAAAAAGAGAAGAAAGGGGATTTGATTGGTTGCCTTGTCATTTCCCCCCACCCTCTTTTTTATTTTTGTTTAAATGAAAAAAAAGATCTTTTCTTTTCTTTTTTAGCGGAAGGGAGAAGAGGAAGGTTTTTTTGAAATTGCAATGGGAACATTTTTTGGTGGTTTGTCCAAATTTAGTCGTTAGATTATGGATTTTATTTTCAAAAATTCTTCACATTAACTTGATTATTGGACGTTAAAAAAGGATTTTAAATTTGATATTATTCTCATTTAAATATTTTAAATTTTATTGTCATTTTTCAAGTGATTATAGATTAGAGAATAATTGGACATTGGAAGGGGAAACAAATTTGGTAATCCGTTGTAATCCGCTAAAATCCAATTATAATCAGAATTTGAGTAATTGGGAGCAAATTTATTTTTAATTAAATTATTATATGAATTATGATATGAATACAAATCTATTCTTGCGTAATATGTTTGTTATCTGAGGTAATTCAATTGTAATTCACTTATAATTCCATTATTATATGAAGCAATACAGAATTTATCTGGAGTAATCTTCTTGTAATCCACTTGTAATTCGAGTAATTGACTTGTAATCTGTCTAATCTACTTTTAATTCAATTATAATATGAAGCAATACAGATCTAATCTGGTGTAATCTACTTGTAATCCAAAGCAATCTACTTTCGATTCGAGTAATTTACTTGTAATCCGTTTTAATGCCTATAAATCTACTTATAGATCGAGTAATCTACTCGTAATCCGCTGAAGTCTACTTGTAATTCAATTAAAATATAAAGCAATCCATTTTTATCCACGTAATCTACTTGTAATCCGCAGTAATCCACTTATAATCCACAGTTATTCAAATGTTTCGTGTTAATCCACATGTAATCCAATTACAATATGAAGCAATATAGTTCTAATTCGACATAATCTACTTGTAATCTGAAGTAATTCACTTGTAATCTGCCTTATCTATTTTTAATTACATTATAATATGAATTAATCCAGTTTTCATCTGAGCTAATCTACTCGTTATCCACAATAATCCACCTATAATTCGAGCGTGATATACTTATAATCTAGAGTTATTTAAATGACTCGTATTAATCCACGTGTAATCCAATTACAATATAAAGAAATACAGATATAATCTGGCGTAATCAACTTGTAATCCAAAGTAATGCACTTTAGATTCGACTAATTTACTTGTAATCCGCTAAAATCTACTTGTTATTTTAATTACAATATGAAGTAATCCAGTTTTTATCCATATAATCTACTTGTAATCCACGCTAATCCAGTTATAGTCCGGATTAATTTTTATAGTTTCAAATTAGCCATTTGTAATCCAATTATAATAGGAAAAAATCTAATTGTAATACAGCGTAATCCACTTGTAATCCGCGGTAATCCACTTATAATCTGGAGTTATTCAATGAATTCGTAGTAATCCATATTTAATCCAAATACAATATAATGCAATCTAGTTCTAATCCAGCATAATCTACTTGTAATCTGAAGCAATTGACTTGTAATCTGCCTAATCTACATATAATCCAGTTATAATATGAAGCAGTCTAGTTATTGGTAATCCGCTGCAATCCACTTGTAATTCCATCATAATATAAAGTAATAAAAATCTAATCTGGCATAATCTACTTGTAATCCGTTTAAAGGTAGAGAAATCCATTAAAAAATCGAGTAATTTACTTGTAATCCGCTGTAATCCACATTGAATTCAATTATGATATAACGTAATCTAGTTCTCATCCGGGTAATATACTTATTATCCCGAATTATCCACTTATAATCCGACATATTTCGATTCATTTGGAATAATCCACTTGTAATCCGCGAAATTTATTTTTAATCAAATTATAATATAAAGTAATCCTGTTCTCATTAGCGGTAATATACTTGGAACATAGAGTAATTCACTTATAATGCGCAGCTATTTAATTAATTCAAAGTTATTTATTTGTAATCCGTTTAATCCACTTATAATTAAATTATCATATGAAGAAATACAGATCTAATCTAGCATAATCTACTTGTAATTCGAAGTAATCTACTTTTAATTCGAGTAATTTACTTGTAACCCGTTTTAATGCAGAGAAATCCACGTATAAATCGAGTAATTTACTTGTAATCCGCTGTAATCGACTTGTAATTCAATTATAATATGAAGAAATACAGATCTAATCTAGACTTATCTATTTGTAATCCGCATCAATCTACTTGTAATTCAATTATAATCTGAAGTAATCCAGTTCTCGTCCAGGATAATGTACGTGTTATCCAGCATAATCCAATTATAATCCGGTTTAAATTAAATAATTTGAAATAATCCACTTGTAATACAATTATAATATGAAAAAAACTAATTCTAATCCAGCGTAATCTAATTGTAATCCGCTTTAATCCACTTATAATCCACAGTTATTCAAATGTTTCGTGTTAATCCACATGTAATCCAATTACAATATGAAGCAATATAGTTCTAATTCGACATAATCTACTTGTAATCTGAAGTAATTCACTTGTAATCTGCCTTATCTATTTTTAATTACATTATAATATGAATTAATCCAGTTTTCATCTGAGCTAATCTACTCGTTATCCACAATAATCCACCTATAATTCGAGCGTGATATACTTATAATCTAGAGTTATTTAAATGACTCGTATTAATCCACGTGTAATCCAATTACAATATAAAGAAATACAGATATAATCTGGCGTAATCAACTTGTAATCCAAAGTAATGCACTTTAGATTCGACTAATTTACTTGTAATCCGCTAAAATCTACTTGTTATTTTAATTACAATATGAAGTAATCCAGTTTTTATCCATATAATCTACTTGTAATCCACGCTAATCCAGTTATAGTCCGGATTAATTTTTATAGTTTCAAATTAGCCATTTGTAATCCAATTATAATAGGAAAAAATCTAATTGTAATACAGCGTAATCCACTTGTAATCCGCGGTAATCCACTTATAATCTGGAGTTATTCAATGAATTCGTAGTAATCCATATTTAATCCAAATACAATATAATGCAATCTAGTTCTAATCCAGCATAATCTACTTGTAATCTGAAGCAATTGACTTGTAATCTGCCTAATCTACATATAATCCAGTTATAATATGAAGCAGTCTAGTTATTGGTAATCCGCTGCAATCCACTTGTAATTCCATCATAATATAAAGTAATAAAAATCTAATCTGGCATAATCTACTTGTAATCCGTTTAAAGGTAGAGAAATCCATTAAAAAATCGAGTAATTTACTTGTAATCCGCTGTAATCCACATTGAATTCAATTATGATATAACGTAATCTAGTTCTCATCCGGGTAATATACTTATTATCCCGAATTATCCACTTATAATCCGACATATTTCGATTCATTTGGAATAATCCACTTGTAATCCGCGAAATTTATTTTTAATCAAATTATAATATAAAGTAATCCTGTTCTCATTAGCGGTAATATACTTGGAACATAGAGTAATTCACTTATAATGCGCAGCTATTTAATTAATTCAAAGTTATTTATTTGTAATCCGTTTAATCCACTTATAATTAAATTATCATATGAAGAAATACAGATCTAATCTAGCATAATCTACTTGTAATTCGAAGTAATCTACTTTTAATTCGAGTAATTTACTTGTAACCCGTTTTAATGCAGAGAAATCCACGTATAAATCGAGTAATTTACTTGTAATCCGCTGTAATCGACTTGTAATTCAATTATAATATGAATAAATACAGATCTCATCTAGACTTATCTGTTTGTAATCCGAAGTAATCTACTTTTCATTCGAGTAATTTACTTGTAATCCGCATCAATCTACTTGTAATTCAATTATAATCTGAAGTAATCCAGTTCTCGTCCAGGATAATTTACGTATTATCCAGCATAATCCAATTATAATCCGGTTTAAATTAAATAATTTGAAATAATCCACTTGTGATACAATTATAATATGAAAAAAGCTAATTCTAATCCAGCGTAATCTACTTGTAATCCGCCTTAATCCACTTATAATCCGCGGATATTCAAATAATTCCGACTAATCCACTCGCTATCCGGTCTAAAATCCTAATTCTAATCCAGCATAATCTGCTTGTAATCAAATTATAATATAAAGTAATCCTGTTCTCATCCACGGTAATCTACTTGCAACATAGAGTAATCCAATTATAATTCGGGGCTATTTAATAAATTCTAGTAATTTAATTGCAGTCCGTTCTAATGCCTAGAAATCTATTTATATATCGAGTACTTTACTTGTAATCCGCTAAAATCCACTTGTAACTCAATTACAATATGAAATAATCCAGTTTTTATCCACGAAATCCACTTGTAATCCACGCTAATCCAGTTATAGTTCGGTGTAATTTTTGTAATTTTGAATAAGCTACTTATAATCCAATTATAATATGAAGAAATCTAATTCTAATCCAGCGTAATCTACTTGTAATCTAAATTAATCCACTTTTAATCCAGAGTTATTCAAATAACTCGTAGTAATCCACTTATAATCCAATTATAATATGAAGAAATCTAATTCTAATCCAGCGTAATCTACTTGTAATCTGAATTAATCCACTTTTAATCCAGAGTTATTCAAATAACTCGTAGTAATCCACTTGTAATTCAATTATAATCTGAAGTAATCCAGTTCTCTTCCAGGGTAATTTACTTTGTATCCAGAATAATCCAATTATAATCTGGTTTAAATCAATTTTTTGGAATAATCCACTTGTAATCCAATTGTAATATGAAAAACTAATTCTAATTTAGCGTATTCTACTTGTAATCCGCCGTAATCCACTCTTTATCCAATCTAAAATCCTAATTCTAATTCAGCATAATGTACTTGTAATCCGAGATAAATCACTTGTAATCCGTTTAACCCATTTGCAATCAAATTATAAAATGAAGTTATCCTGTTCTCATGCGCTGTAATCTGCTTGCAGTATAGAGTAATCCACTTATAATTCGCGGCTATTTAATAAATTCGAAGTAATTTACTTCTAACCCGCTGCAATCCACTTTTATTTCAATTATAACATGCAGTAATCCACTTCTCATCCGGGGTAATCTACTCGTTATCCCGAATAATCCACTTATAATCCACTTATAGTCTGGCCTAATTCTCTTAATTTGGAATAATCTACTTGTAATCAAATTATAATACGAAAAAATCTAATTAGAATCTATCGTAATCCACTTGTAATCTGAAGTAATCCACTTATAATCTGGAGTTATTCAAATGATTGGGAGTAATCGACATGTAATTCAATTACAATATGAAGCAATATAGTTCTAATCTAGCATGAAATGCTTGTAATCTGAAGTAATTCACTTGTAATCTGCCTAATCCATTTGTAATTACATTATAATATGAATGAATCCAGTTTTCTTCCGAGCTATTCTACTCGTTATCCAGAATAATCCACCTGTAATTCGAGTAATCTACTTGTAATCCAAAGTAATCTACTTTTAATTTGAATAATTTACTTGTAATCCGCTGTGATCCACTCGTAATTCCATTATAATATGAAGCAAAACAGATCTGATCTGGCGTAATCTACTTTCAATCCGAAGTAATCTACTTTTAATTCAAGTAATTTAATTATAATCCGTTTTAATGCATTCAATTATATTATGAAGTAATCCACTTTTCGCCCGTGGAAAGCTACTTGATATTTGGAATAATCCACTTATAATCCGGCTTGATGCAAATAATTTGGAATAATCCACTAGTCATTTAATTATAATATGAAGTAATCCAGTTTTTATCCGGGGTAATCTACTTGTAATCCAGACTAATCCAGTTATAGACTGACTTAATTCTCGTAATTTGGAATATTCCACTTGTAATCCAATTATAATATGAATTAATCCATTTTTATATACGTAATCTACTTGTAATTCGACGTAATCCACTTATAATCTGGTGTTATTCAATGAATTCGTAGTAATCCGAATGTAATACAAATATAATATAAAGCAATCTAGTTCTATTCCAGAATAATCTACTTGTGATCTGTAGTAATTCATTTGTAATCTACCTAATCCATTTGTAATTAAATTATAATATACAGTAATCCTCTTCTCATCCATGGTAATCTACTTGCAACATAGAGTAATACACTTATAATCCGAGGCTATTTAATTAGTTCAAAGTAATTTACTTGTAATCCGAAGTAATCGTCTTGTAATCCAAGTAATGTACTTGTAATCCGCCCCATCCAATTTTAATTTAATTATAATATGAATGAATACAGTTTTCATCCGGGCTAATCTACTTGTTATCCAGCATAATCCAATTGAAATTCGAGCAATTTACTTGTAATCCGCTGTAATCCAATCGTAATTGAATTATAATATGAAGCAATATAGACATAATCTTGTGTAATTTACTTGTAATCCCTAGTAATCTACTTTTAATTCGAGTAATTTACTTGTAATCCGCTTTAATGCAGAGGAATCTAGAGTAACTTACTTATAATCCACTGCAATCCACTTGTAATTCAATTATAATATGAAGTAGTCAAGTTCTCGACCGGGGTAACCTACTTGGTATCTAAAATAATCCACTCATAATCCGGATTAAGGAAAATAATTTGGAATAATCCACTAGTCATTCGATTATAATATGAAGTAATCCAGTTTTTATCCGGTTTAATTTACTAGTAATCTAGCCTAATCCAGTTATATTCTGGCCTAATTCTCGTAATTTGGAATAATCCATTTGTAATCGAATTATAATATGAAGATATCTAATTCTAATCCAGCGTAATCTACTTGTAATCCGACGTAATCCACTTATAATCCGGAGTTATTCCAATGATTAGTAGTAATCAGCATGTAATCCAATTACAATATGTAGCAATATAGTTCTATTCCAGCATAATCTACTTGTAATCTAAATTAATTTACTTGTAATCTGTCTAATCCATATGTAATTACATTATAGTAATGCTGAATTGATGCTAAAGTAATTCTGTTCTCATCCACGGTAACCTACTTGCAACATAGAGTAATCCATTTATAATCTGGCTTAATTCTTGTAATTTGGAATATTCCACTTGTAATCCAATCGTAATAAGGAGAAATTGTAATCCACTTGTAATCAAATTATAATATAAAGTAATTCTGTTATCATATACGGTAATCTACTTCAAGACGGAGTAATCCACTAATGATCCGGAGTTAGTCAAATTAATTCGAAGTAATCACTTGTAATCCAATTATAATATGAAGTAACCCAAATCTAATCCGGCCTATTTTACTTGTCATTGAGAAAAATCCACTGATAATTTGAGTCATGCACTTGTAATCGGGCGGAATTCCAGTAATTTGAAACAATCCATTTGTAATTAAATTATAATATAAAGTAATCCTGTTTTCATCCGGGTAATCCAATTATAACATAAAGCAATCTATTTCTAATCCGGCGTGGTACATTTGCAATCTGTATTAATCCATTCGTAATCTGAAATAATCTACTTCGAACCGGAATAATTCCATTATTTGGGAGTAATCCACTTGTAATATTTTGTAATCCACTCAAAAATCATTATAAATATAACTTAATCCATTTCTAATACACTGTAATCTTCTTGTAATTCGCAACAGGTCACTTGCAGTCGGGAGTAATTTATTTGTAATCCGGAGTAACTTGATAATCCGGAGTAACTTAATAATCCGGAATAATTGACTTGTACTAAATTTATAATATAAAGGAATCCAGTTATAATCCGTATAATTTTAGTAATCTGGAATAATCGACTTGTAATTGAAAGTAAACATTTGTAATCTGTGGTAATTGTAATCTAATTAAGTTATTAAAGTAATCCGTTATTCGCAGTAATCCATTTTTAATATGTGGTAATCCACATGCAATCCAATTATTATATGAATTAATTCAATTACACTCCATATTAGTCTACTGTAATCCGAATAATCCACGTTTAATTCAGATAACTAAATATAATTCCGGTTATCCATATAATATTGTTTAAATTTTCGTTATTATTATTTATTTTTAACTAAAAATTTAAATATAACTTTTTTTTCAAAATTTTATCTTTTTATATTTAAAACGATAAACGCTTGGTTGAACAAATGTCTTCAAAATTTGGTTTCCTTGTTGAAGTTTCTAAATTTTATTTGATTATTGTTTATTTGAATATTTAATTATTTTCTTAAAAATACCTTTTTTTTAGTTAAAAATAAATTTTTGAAACCGAAAAAAATTCTTCTTGCTTGAAAATTCTTCGTAGAAAATTATTCGTTTGTTTCAAAGTTTATCTCTTTGGTTGAAAATTGAACTAGTTTCTTAAAAATTCATTTTTTTTATTAAGATTTACATTTTGCAATTGGAAAATCAACTGCGTTTTTTATTCTGAAAAATAATCTCTTAAATAAAAAATTTTTAATTCCAACTTTAGTTAAAAATTTCGACTATTTAGTTAAAACTCTATTTTTTTTGTTATAAGATTTAACCAATTTCTTGAAAAATCTTTGTTTTTTAATTGTAAATTTTATTTTTCATAGAATATTGAACTATTTAAGTGAAAATTCATTTCTTCGGTAAAAAATTCGCTAACTTTGTTAAAAAATTTAACAATTAGGTTGTATGTCAAACTGGTTTGTTGATTTTTCTGTAGAAAATAAATAAAAAATTTGCTCAAAAATGCATGGTTTTTGTTGAAAATTCGTCTGTTTGGCTCATATAGACTTTTTTAATTTAAATCTGTTTTATTTAAAAAATCAACATTTTCGCCAAATTTCTTTACATTGTAGTAGAAAAATCATCTTTTTGAAAATTTAACTGTTTTCTTAATTATAACCATTTTCTTAGGTTCAAAATTGATTCTTCAACTGAAAATTTAACTATTCCAGTTGAATATTTATAATTTTAGTTGCAAATTCGAATTTTGTGCATTGTGTTGAAAATTCGTCTTTTTTATTGGAATATTATCCTTCTTGGTTAAAACTTCAACATTTTGTATTGATTTTTTTCTTTATTGACTCAAACGTCTTTCTCAACTCTTTTATTAAAAATTTGGTTTAAAACTTTATTTATTTTCGTAGAATTTTGATTTTTTTAGTTAAACCTGCAACTGTTGGGTTATATAAAAAATAAATAAATAAAAAATAATTTTAACGTATTTACTACATTTTACTTGACATTCAAGTTTCACGCTGTAATTATTCACGGGTGAATTATCACTTTACAGTGATTCTTTAAATTTAACATCATAAAAGAACATAAAGAAATATTATTGAAAAACGCACGTATTATTTTAAAACGTGTTTCACTACTCGGACACTAGTTTTACACATATTTTTAATTTTTCTTGATTTTTATGTTAATAACTTGCACTGAATTATAAACAGATAAAAAATATAATACAAATTAGAATTATATTTTATTATATTATTATATTACCTTTAGAACAATATTCAATTATAATAAACATATCAAACAATATTTTTGTTTTTGATAGTAAAAATAAATTAATTTGTTTACATACTAAAATTATCATTTTTGCGGTTCTTGTAATTTTTCAAGAAATTGATGTTTATAAACAACGAATATTTATAATCTGTTCTTAGAATCGATTGAAATATCGTGAAACATTTTTCCTCATTTCTTAAACGATTCTCTGAATCTTAAATACGCCTTAACTTGCCGTATGATGAAATATTGCTAGGTCCGAGCAGTATACAAAAATGGTAAAAAATTTCTTCTTTAAATTTCCAATTCACAGTACAAGATTGCAATAAAAATATTTGGAATACAAAATCTGAAACGTAAATAACTCTACTGCACAGTGGGACAAAAAAAGTTTCTATAGACAAATAAATTTGTAGCCTACACTATTCACTCGATTCGAACATGTTTTTTTTAAGTAAAAGGTTTTTAAATTTGGAAAAGATTTTTTTGTTTTAATTTTTTATAACAAATTTGGTTAACTTTTATATTTAACAACAAATTTGAGTTTTTAAAAATTTTCAGAAGATCTATTTGTCTAGAAATAGTTTGTAGTTGGTGAGAATCATTAAAATAAATTGTTTATCACATTATAAAAAAATTAATGAACAAAAGTTACTTTTGCAAAATTTATCACAAATAATTACAAATAGATGCTGTTTACAAATTATTTGAACATTTTTCATAAACAAATTCAGAGATTAAGAAAAAATATCATAGCAAAGAGTCCTGGAAATGTTATTCTTAGTTGATTTTGTAAAAAAAAACTAAGCCTATTCCTTTAAACCTATCAAAACACTGCATTTTTGTATAAAAATTGTTAAAGTAATTAATAATTCTTATAAAACTAATAAACATTTTTTTATAATTTTATAATTCAGTTGTTATGTACAGTACTGGTCAGAATGAGCAGTCCACTAAAAAAACAATTTTTTATTTTTAAATTCCACTTTCTGCATGCTTAAGGAAAGTAAATGAAAAAATTAAAACTTAGTTTAATTAAATTATAAAATCTTTTCTTCAAAATGAGATCAAGAAAATAATTAAATATTTAGCGGTTCCCGAATTATCATAAAAAATCTGGAAGCGTGCCCAAGACGAAAATCAGTCTTTCGCAGTCTTTCGATTTTCCTTTTGCGCACGATTCCACATTTGTCGTGATCATTTAAGATCAACTTAGTATTTCATTATGCTTTTGACCTCATTTTAAAAAGGAGATTTTAAAATTTAATTTATCTAATTTTTAATTTTTTTATTGAACTCCCTGAAGTGTGAATAAAGTGGATTTTCAGAATAAAAACTTGATCAAAATCGGTGAATAGTTTTGTTTTTATGATATGCCCTTGTGGCCCATATTAAGCGAAAATACTTTAAGTGGGGCTTTAGCAACACAAAATTTAATACGATTTCTAACGGTTTCGTCAAAATCGTTTTAACTTAATTTGTTGCTAAGATAGCCACAAAAAAGAGAGGCATGTTTTTCAAACGATTTATTTCTGTGGACTAACAATTCTGGACAGTACTGTATTATCTACCATTGTGTAATAAAGTCGTCAATAAATTATGAGTAGATCTTTAGTACAAAATCTAAAAATTTATATAAGTTTTTTCTTCCGTAAAGTTGAACCGAACTGAGAAAGAATCAGGACAAAGAACTTCTCTATGTACTTCCTTTGACAGCATTTCTCCAGATTTATCAAAATTTTGTATCCATAGCCTAATTAGGGTCTAATTGTCTCTGAATTTAATTACAATTCACAGAATTTACATTTGTACAGATGAATTCACTTTTTCATCCCAAATCCAACTATATAGAAAACTTATTTTTTACAAAAAATGTAGCTAAAGTCTTTGTTCAAAAGTACTGCAGAATGGAACTCTTGAATCTATTGATCCCTGATCCCAGATTAAAGGTGATTTTCGAATAAAATAGTGATCTCTCGAGTAATTTGCTTGGAATGAAAGAAACTTGAGTTGGTGGACTCGCGCGTAAGTATCGGCTTCAGCAAACTGGTAAACCGTTCATTTTGCTAGCACAGCAAGCGGTAAAAGCAAACACTCAGGACTCTCAGGAGGTAGCGATCAAACAGACAAGAAATATCGAATTTGGAACCAACTACCAAGCCAAGTCAAACGAACCACAAACACTTGTCTTTTTACTACCGATTGTTAAGCGAAGACTTCACGTTTTTGATAACGAAAGTGCGTTTTTATGCGTGTTGTTTATCTCAAACAAACTTACCCGTATAATCATATCTCTAATTATCTTAACACGTTCCTGCAACTCATCTAAACATTTGTTGATTTCGACTTTTGTCTGTCAGCAAATATTGTTTGGTTCTGGGACTTTCAGATTTGAGGAATAAACGAGAAAACATGATGAATCCATTTGAGATTTAACGAAAAATTCAAACAGGATCATATAGGGGAAGCCATCTAGTTGATTATCCAATATTAGTGAATCAGAAGTGCACTGATAAATTCGTTGATGAATTTATGTAAGATGATTCCTAAAAAATTAGACAAATGCTGTATTTGAGAAACAACATCGATAGAAGCAAATTTAAATATAATCATGTAGACTATAGTATCATACAAGTAGAAATCTATTGATAAATCCATTCCAGATGATTTTTTACAAAATTAGACAAAACGCTCTGTTTCAAAAACACGAGACACAGAAGAAAAATTCGAATAGGATCATAAAGAGGAAACCATCTAGCTGATGTTTATCCAATAGCATCGAATTGGAAATCCATAAATTAATCCATTCCAGATGATTTTTAAAAATGAAACAAATGTTCTGTTTAAAAAACACCAGATCTAAATGAAAATTTCAAACAATATCATAAAGAGGAAACTATCGAACTAGTTATCCTATAGTATCGAATTAGAAATCGATTGATAAACTCATTCCAGATGATTTCTAGAAAATTCGACGAATGTTCGATTTCAAAAACACCAGATATAGAAGTAAAATTCAAGTAGTATCATAAAGAGCAAACTGTCTAACTAGTTGTCCACTGGTATCGAATTAGAAAATTATTGATAAATCCATTTCATAAGTTTGCTCAAGAAAAAAACAAATGTGATTTTTGAAAATACCAGAAAAAGAAACAATTTCAAACATGATTATATAAAGAAAACCATATTGCTATAGTTATCTAACATTATCAAAGTAGAAATTTATTAATAAATTTATTCCAGATAATTTTCCAAATAAAAGACAAATACTGTGTTTTTTAAAAACCATTGATAGAACAAAATTCGAATGGGAATGTATAGATGAAGTCATCTAGCTGGTTATCCAATAATATTAAATTAGAAATTTATTGATAAATTCATTTTACATAATTCCTAAAAAAATTAGGCAAATGCTTTATTTCAAAAACACCAGTGATAGAAAAAAATTAGATTAGGTTATCCAATATTATTTAATTAGAGATCTATTGATAAAACCATTTCAGATGATACTTCAAAAATTAGACATATGCTATATTTTAAAAACACTACAGATAGAAGAAAAACAAAAAGGACCATATAGAGGAAGCCATGTAGCTGTTTATCTAATAGTATCAGTTTAGAAATTCATTAAAAAATCTATATCTGATGGTTTCTAAAAAATTAAACAAAAGCTCTATTTCAAAAACGCCAGATATGGAAAAATAATTCAAATAGGATCATAAAGAAAAAACCATCACATTGGTAATTCAATATTATCTAATTTGAAATCCTTTGTTAAATTCCATAATATTTCTAAAAAACTTAACAAATGCTGTTTTGAAAATACCAGAAA
>JAAAKG020058712.1:13657-43777 GCA_010014905.2 Druon quercuslanigerum | reverse complement strand
TAGAAAAAAATCAAATATGATCATATAAGGGAAATCATCTAGCTAATTACCTAATATTTTCAAATTAGAAATCTATTTATAAACCCATTCCAAATAATTTGTCAAAAATTTGATAAATGCTGTAATCTTAAAGTACTAGAGATAGACAAGAAATTCAAATAAAATCATATAGATGAAGCTATTTAGATAGTTATCCAATATTATCAAATTAGAAATGAATTGATAAATCTATTTCAGATGATACTTTAAAAATGAGACAAATGCTATAGTTCAATAACACCATCTGATTGGTCATCTAATATTATCGAATTTGAAATCCTTTGATAAGTTCCATAAGAATTCCATAAAATTTCAAAAAAATTTTATAAATTCTGTTTTGAAAATACCAGAAATAGAAAAAAATCAAATATGATCATATAAGGGAAATCATCTAGCTAATTACCTAATATTTTCAAATTAGAAATCTATTCATAAACCTATTCCAAATATTTTCTCAAAAATTTGATAAATTCTGTAATTTTAAAGTACCAATATTAACAATCCAATATTGTCAAATTAGAAATAAATTGATAAATCTATTCCAGATGATACTTTAAAAATTAAGCAAATGCTATACTTCAAAAATATTAGATAAAGCAAAAAAATAAAATAGAATCATATAGAGGTAGCCATATAGCTGATTATCTAATATTATCCAATTAGAAATTTATTGATAAATCTATTCCAGATAATTTCTAAAAAAACTATCAAATTAGGAATCTATTGATAAATCCATTCCAAATGATACTTCAAATATGATACAAATGCTGCATTTTAAAAATACCAGCGATAGAAGAAAAATACAAATAGAATTATGAAGAAAAATAATAAAGAGCCATCTAGCTGGTTATCAAATATTATCAAATTAAAAATAAATTGATAAATACATTTCAGATCATTTCAAAAAAAGACAAATGCTTTATTTCAAAAACATCAGATATATAATAATTCAAGTAGGATGTACAATTTTATCGAATTAGAGATCCATTGATAAATCCATTTCAGATGATACCACAAAAATTAGACAAATGCTACATCTTAAAAACACCAAAGATTGGACATCAATACAAATAAAATTATACAGAGGAAATTATCTAGCTAGTTATACAATATTATCAAATTACAAATTCACTGATAAATCCATTTCAGAGCTTTAAAAAAAAAGATAAATACTCTATTACAAAAAGAGCAGAGATAAAAAAAAATTCAAGTAAGATATCGAATATTATCTAAATTAGAGATCCATTGATAAATCCAATCCAGATGATACCTAAAAAAGTAGTCAAATGCTATATCCGGAAAGTTGAACCAAACTGACTAAGAATCAGGACAAAAAACTTCTCTATGTACTTCCTTTGACAGCATTTTTCCAGATATATCAAAAGTTAGTGTGGATAGCCTAATTAGGGTTTAATTGTTTCTGAATTTAATTACAATTCACAGAATTTACATTTGTACAGATGAATTCATTTTTTCATCCCAAATACAACTATATAAAAAACTTATTTTTTACAAAAAATGTAGCTAAAGTCTTTGTTCAAAAGTACTGCAGAATGGAACTCTTGAATCTATTGATCCCTGATCCCACGTTTTATTATCGAAATTAGAGATCTATTGATAAATCCAATCCAGACGATACCTAAAAAAGTAGTCAAATTATATATTTTTTAAAAACACAGATAAATATTGATATTGATAAATCTGTTCCAGATAATTAACTAAAAATTAGAAAAATATTTTATATTAAAAATCAGAGATAGAAAAAAGCAGATAAGATCATATAAAGAAAATCATCTTGTTGTTTAAATTTATCGAATCAGAATATATAAAAAATTCTGTATTTCAAAAATATCAGATATAGAAAAAAAATCAAATAGAATCATATAGAGGTCTTGCTGATTATCTAATATTATCAAATTTAAAATCTATTGATCAATCTTTTCCAGCTAATTCCTAAAAAAATTTTAAAATTCTGTATATTAAAAACCTAAAAAATTATAAAAATTCTGTATTTCAAAAATATCAGATATAGAAAAAAAATCAAATAGAATCATATAGAGATCTTGCTGATTATCTAATATTATCAAATTTAAAATCTATTGATCAATCTTTTCCAGCTAATTCCTAAAAAACTTTTAAAATTCTGTATATTAAAAACACAGGATCTAGAGAAAAAAAAACAAGTAAGATCGTTTAGAGAAAAGCTATCTAGCTAATCAATACTATCGAATTAGAAATCTATTGATAAATTTGTTTCAATTAGTTCTTTAAAAATTAGACAAGTGCTGTCTATTAAAAAAAACAGAATTAGAAAAAAACAAATAAGATCAAATAGAGAAGACCATTTAGCTACTCAATATAAATAAATAGATAAATAAAAATAATAAAAAATATAATATAAATATTAACTAAAATTTATCAATTTTTTATAAAATAATGAATACTTCAGTATTTTTTAAACATATTATAGTTGAATTTAACCAGAAAAGGCTAATTTTCAACAAAATAGTTGAATCCTTAACCCAGAAAATTAATGTTTAACAAAATAATTGCATTTTTTTATTTTTTTAATTGAAAAAAATTTTTGTTGGAAAATTAATTTTTTGAAATAGAGAATCATTTATATTTTTGTCAGGAATTGTAAGAAAATTTGTTCACTGGAAACCTTTCTAAATTCACTAATATTTCTTCAAAAGTTGATTTGCTTATTTACAAAAGTAACTTTGTTACCACCATCGTGAGCAAAAAAATTATCATCGCTTGTGGTTGATTCTTTATCAATTTATTCAGATTATAACATTTTCCAAAACGTGTAAGAAACTATCCAAAAATAATTCATACATTTCTAAAAGTTTTATATTTAAAAGATCGTTTAGAACCAAATTTAAAGATTTTCTTTAAGATTTCTTTCAAGAATTTTTTTTTATTCATAAGCAAACCCAGAAGATTGGACCGAATCTTGAGCTCAGTATGTCTATTAGAAAAAAAATTGTGTAGTAGTGGGGATACATGGCAGAAATGAAACTATAATAGATTACCTTTGACATTTATCGTAAGGAATCATCATGAGTTTTGATGAGATTGCATGGTAAGATGCAAAAAGAGATAGATTATGAGAGGGAGAGCTCATTCAGGCTTTGCTTAATGTGGCAGTAGTGGGGATGTCAAAGAGAAGTCCTTAGGTTGGAGCAATTGCGAATCTCCGCTTAACATGAAGACTTGAATAGAAAGAGAGGGGGGCACATTCATACTTTGCTCGGCGTGGCAGTAGTGGGGATATCAAAGAGACGTCCTTAGCTTAGAGCTTAGAAAAACAATCCTAATTTCTTATTACTTATTACTGGATTTATTCTAATCAATATTTTTATTTTTGTTGCAGGTATGTCCCAGAATATAATCATTTCAATTCCAAAGGGTAATGTACCAATTAGTTCTAATACTTTCGATTAGTGAAAAATCGTCTTAAGCTTGTAAGATATTTCTTGAACAATTAGGGGCCGTCCATAAACTACGTTACCAATTTGGGGGAGCGGGGGGCACCCAAAAAAATAGTTTTTTAACATGGTGGGGGCAGGGGTTATTTAGATAACCTTTTTAAAGAATTCCTCTTTTCCCTCGTTTTCCACTTTTTCGACTGAAAATTCTACTATTATATTTCTGGTACGAAATTCAACTGTTGGTTAAAACTTCTACTATTTTATAATAATTTGAAGTTAAGTGATTTTTTTCTAGTGGTCTGATATCAATATCTTGTTTGAAATTTTTTTTTTAATTGTTAAAAAATTGTTCTGAAGATCCGCTGGGATTTGAACCCAGCTCTTTCAGATTCAGCTATGGAGAGACGAGATTAATTTTTTCAAAAACTCTACAATTTCAATTTTTAACATAATGCCTCATATTTGTAAAATTCCTTTTTCAAACATAAAAGATAAAATATTATGTCAAATAATATAAAACATTCAAATGCTTTTTGACTAGTTTGTTCAAAATTAATTTTTTTTGTTACAAATTTAATTATTTCGTTAAAAACTGGTTCTTTTTTGGTTGAGAATTAATTTTTTCAACTGAAAATTTAACTTTCACATTTCTAGTAGAAAATTTATAATTTTTCGTTAAAAATTGAACTATTTGGTTAATAGTGCATCTTTTTTAGTTAAAAAGTGAAGTATTCTGTTGAATATATGTGCTTTTTGGTAGAAACTTAATTTTCTTCTAAAATTGATTGAAAATTCATATTTTAAATTAAATTTTTTTTTCAAAATTTATGTATTTTGTAGAAAATTTTTCTTTTTTGGTAGAAAATAAGTTCCTTAATTAAAAATTCATCCTTTTTATTTAAAAACGCAACTCTTTAGTTGAAAAGTAGTATTTTTTAATTACAGATTTAAATATTCTGCTGAAAATTCATTTTCTTTTTTAAAATTCAACTATTTTTTATTTAAGATAGAAATATTTTTTTGTTGAAATATCATGTAGCACAAATTTTGTTGAGACTTCAGGTTTTTGGTTTCAAAATTCAAATGCTTGTAGAAAATTCGTCTTTTTGTCTTGAAGATTTCACAATTCAAATTAAAATAAAGTTTTTTTCCGTTTTTAAAAATGGAACTGCGTGGTTGAAAATTCATCTTCTGGTTGAAAATTTTACTATTTGGTTAAAAATTAATCTGTTTATTTGAAAAATTAACTGTTGGTGGACAATTAATTTGTTGTGGAAAATTCATAGTGGCAGGAGCAAAATTTAACTCTTTTGTGGAAAATTCATAAAGTTTGTTTGAAAATTCGTCTTTTTAGGTAGAAAAATATTTTTTTTTTCAAAATTCATCTGTTTGTCTGTGACCATAAGTATTTTTTAACGTCGTCTTTTTTATTTCAGTTTTACAGGTTAAAAATTATTTGTTTTATTTAAACAAATTTTTTACTGAAAATGTAACTATTCCATGTTTTGTTGAAAAATTATTTTTTTTATTGAAAATTTAACTATTTGGTGGAAAAGTGATTTCTTTTGATTAAAATTACATATCTTGTTGAAAAATCATATATTTTGTTTAAAAATTCGTCTTCTTTGTTAAAATTCAACTGTTTTTTATTTGAGATATAAATTTTTTTTCAATATCAAGTAGCAAAAATTTTATTGAGAATTCAGGTTTTCGGTTTCAAAATTCAAATGCTTGTAGAAAAAAATTTTTTTGCCTAAAGATTCCTCAATTAAAATTAAAATAAAGATTTTTTTGATTTATTGAAACTTTAATTGTTTTGTAGAAAATACGTCTCTTAAATTCATCTTTTTGGTAAAAGTGGAACTGCGTGGTAGAAAATTGAACTATTTGGTTAAAAATTTAACAGTTTATTTGTAAAATTAAGTATTGGCGCAAAATTAATTTTTGTTGTTGAATATTCATAGTGACAGGAGCAAAATTTAACTGCTTTGCTGAAAAATTCATAAACTTTGCTTGAAAATTCTTCTTTTTAAGTAGAAAATTATTTTTTGTTGTTAAAAATTCATCTGTTTTATGTGGGCATAACTATTTTCTTAAAGTCGTCTTTTTTAGTTCAATTTAACTAGTGAAAAATTATTTATTTTATTTTAAATAAATTTTTTACTGAAAATGTAACTATTCCATTTTCGGTTAAAAAATTATATTTTTTTATTGAAAATTTAACTATTTGGTGAAAATTTGATTAAAATTACATATCTTGTTGAAAAATCATATATCTTGTTTGAAAATTCGTCTTTTAGGGTAGAAAATTTATTTTTTTGTTTATTAAAAATTCATCTGTTTTCTGTGGGCATAACTTTTTTTTTAAATTCGTCTTTTTTATTTCAATTTGACTATTTACAAATTCTTTGTTTTTTTTCAAATAAATTGTTATAACTGAAAATGTAACTATTCTATTTTTGGTTGAAAAATTTTATTTTTTTTATTGAAAATTTAACTATTTGGTTTAAAAGTGATTTCTTTTGATTAAAATTACATTTCTGGTTGAAATTTCATCTTTGTAGGTTTAAAATTAAACTTTTCTTTTAAGTCACCTTTTGGTAAATAATTTTTGGATTTAAAATTCATTCCTTCAAAGTCATTTTTCCGGGTTAAAAATTCATTATATTTTCTTTTAAATTTAAAATTTAAATCTTTTATCTTTTAAATACAAAAAATTAAATCATTCCTTAAGAAATCATCTTTTTTAGAATTAAACCATGCTTGTTTAAAAATTTAGTTTTTTTTTGTTAAAAATTAAATTTTGTTGTTGAAAATTAACTTACTTTTTTTTTTTAATTTGTCGAGCTTAAAAATTATGCAAGAATTGGTAACGTAGTTTATGAATGATTCCTAAAGACTTTAGGAATGGAAAAAGGTGTAAAAGAGTCCTGACATTTTTTTATTTTATTTATTTTTTTTTTTTTTTTGAGAAATGATTCATGGAAAGATTTTTCCAGATAAGTGATTCATATCAAAGAAAAAATATTCTAGTGGATCAGGCTTCAAATGTTTAGATACAGATTGAAAAAGAGGATGAGTCTCTGTATAGAGAAACTTGTAACCCTGATGCACTTGTGAGTTGCATTTAGTCAGCTGCATAGTCAGTGTTTGCTTAGGATGGAATCCTGTCATACATCAGCTCATTTCTCACTTTTTTCTTCCTGGTTTCAATTCTCGATCGCCCTTGACATGTGTCTGAGGAATTCTGAAATTCCATCACTAAAAATTTTTTTTTGGTCCAAATAAACACATTTTTTTCAAAAACAAAACCTGCAATAAATCCTAATATTAGGACTCACTACTCGGAATTACCATTACTGAAACTTAAAAAAAAAATTTACGTTTTTATTATTAAGCTACTATTCCGAAATAATTGATACAAAATAATAATTTGTAAACAAAAAGTGGAATTATTAGTGCTTATGACAATTTATATGTAAACTAATTATAAAAAATATTTTTTGACACATTTTTTATTCGCATCTAATTTTTTTGTCAAATTTTATTTTTTTGCGAAATTAAAACATAAAGGTTTATTATATTTACATAACAATTTACATATTAGTATTTTATAGCAAAATACAAATTTCGAATCAATATTGATTATTTATTTCATTTTGTTATTACATTTTTTTATTTTTATTATTCATTTGTTCTATTTGTTATACAAATTTGATTTACCTGACATTCGTGAGAAAGTTCAAGGAGATTTTTGAAAATGTCGTATACGTCAAATAAAAATGTAAAAAGAAATAATCTTTAACACATTAGTTGATTTTTTAAACATTTAAATAAAAAGATGAATTTTCGACAAAATAGTTGACTCCTCATAAAAAAGTTTAATTTTCAATTAGTTGTATTTTTAACGAAAACAGATTAAATATTTTTTAAAAGGAGATAAATTTTATACAAAAGTTTTAAAAATTGTAACGAAAAATTATGAATTTTCAACAAAAAAGTTTATTTTTAAAAAAGCAGTTTAAATTTCAATGATGCAGTTGACTTTTTAACCAAAAAGTTAAATTCTCAACAAAATGATCATATTTTATATTTCAAATAATATGGATTTTAATTTTGAATAAAAAAAATGAATTTATCCAAAGAGCCGAATTTTTAACCAAAAGTTAAATCCTGCACAGAAAAGATATTAATATTAAACTATGCAGTTGACATTTTGAAATAGATAAATTTTCAATAAAGTTTTTGAATTTTCAATCAAAATTATAATTTGACGGTAAAAATAATTTTTAATGCTCAATAAATATATCCATTAACTATTTATTCTTTAATATCTTTTATCAATTTTCTTCATGATTATATAAATATAATTTTTCTTTTTCTCAAGAAAAATCAAAAATATTTTTGAAGACTTCAGATATATTGAAAAAGTAGCTAGAAAAATGCTGAAAACTTTTTTTTATTTTACGAGATTTGAAAACATTTGAGTAAAAATTTGAATTAATGTAAAAGACATTTAGAAAGTTTTTGTCGGTTGGAAAACATTTAACGATATTTTTAAAATTTTCGGAAACCTTACCAATTCTTAGAAAAAAAACTGAAAATTTTGATTACGATTTCTTTAAAAATGAAACTTAGGTTTTAAGTTTTTTGAAATCTTTACAAAATGTTTTATTTTGTTTAAACTTTATTTTTCGTGGCAGAATAATAATCTTTTTTGTGACTAATTCACCTTTTTGGTTGAAAACTCAACTATTAGGTTGAAAATTCCATTAAAAATTAAAATATTTCGTTCAAAACTTATTTTATTTGTTTAAAATAATTATTTCTTAAAATAAAATTAATTTTCTTAGCGACTAATTCAACTTTTTCATTAAACATTAATTTATTTTGTAAAAAAAAATCTTCCTGGTTCATAATTTTTTTTGAATGGAAAATTAGATTTTATTTTTGATAAATAATTTTTTTATCTGCGAATTTAACTATTTTATGTTTAGTTAAGCATCAATCTTCTTCAGTTGAAAATCCAACTATTTAGTTCAAAATTGATGTACTCGGTTAAAAATTATTGGTTTTTGGTAGAAAATTAATTTTTTTTGTGACTAATTAAACTTTTTAAATTAAAATTCATGTATATTATCAAGAATTAATCTTTTTTCGTAAAAAATTAATCTTTTTGGTTCAGAATTAATTTTTTACTTAAAAATTAGTTTATTTTTTATTGATAAATAATTTTTTAACTAAAAATTTAACTACTTCAAGTTAGATTGAACATTAATCTTCTTCAGTTAAAAATTTAACTATTTGTTTGAAAATTTGTGTGTTTTGTTGAATTTTTATTTTTTTTATTAATCTTTTTGGTGACTAATTCACCTTTCTGGTTGAAAATTTATGTATTTTCTCTAAAATTGCCCGTTTTTTTAATATAAAATCAGTTCTTTAAATTGAAAATTAACCAGAATTACAGGAATATTAGAAAAAAATTTGAAATGTTTCCAATTTCTAAAACAGCTTTTTTTGAAATCTTCAGAAATCGAAGTTTTAATTTTTTTGAAATCTTCCCAAGATGTAAATTATTTTGTAACTTTTTTCAAAGTTCTATATTTTTTTAAATAATTCAAAGTTTTCCTAAAAAGTTTTGAAAATCCTGAAAAAATCCGGCTATTTATACATAAATTCCGGTAAAAATAGACAATATTTCCAAAGAGACGAAATTTTAACCAAAAGTTGAATCTTGCACAAAAAAGAAATTAATAATAAATAATGCAGTTGAAATTTTGGAAATACAGAAATTTTCAACAATGTTATTAAATTTTCAATCAAAATTATAAAATTACGGAAAAATAATTTTTAATGCAGAATAAATATATCCATTAACTATTTATTTTTAAATTTCTTTTATTTATTTTCTTCATGATAATATAAATATAATTTTTTTTCTCAAGAAAAGTCAAAAATGCTGAAAACTTTTTTTATTTAACGAGATTTTAAAACATTTGAGTAAAAATTTGAATTAATTTAAAAGACATTTAGGGAGTTTTTGTCGGTTGGAAAACATTTAACGATATTTTATACATTTTCGGAAAACTGTCGGGTTGAAAATATTTCTATTCTCTTCAGGACTTCTATAATTTTTTTTTAACTGGCTTGAATAATTTCTAAAATTTTCTTAAAACCTTAAAATTCTTAGAAAAAACTAAAAAATTTGTTTCTGAATTCTTTAAAAGTGAAACTTTGGTTTTGAGTTCTTTGAAACCTTTACAAATTTTTCGGTATTCTTGAAATTTTTGAAAAACTTATAATGCCTTTTAAATTAACTGGAATATCTCCTAGAATTATTTTAAAAACTATCCTAAAGTCTTTCATATTTCTTTTCGACATTTTTAAAAATATTTTGGAATGTTTAGAACTCTTTTTAAATAACTTCTTAACAGAAATTTTGAAAATAAAATATCATTTAATATTTCAACAAAAATCTAAACAATAATTTATTCTCAAGTTTAAAATTCGATTTTCCCTAAGATGTTATAATCTTAGAAAACTGAAAAATTTGCTTTGAAGGATTGTAGATTCTTTCCCGAAATTATCGTAAATCATTTAAAATGTTTTAAATTCTTTAGGAATATTTCCGTAAAATTAATTTTTAAGAATAAGAAAGCAATCAACCTTTTTCTTGAAATCTTCAGAATAAATTTTTATTATTTGAAAAACTTTCAAAATCCTTTAAAATCTTTGAAATTTTATTTCAAAATTTTCTGAAATATTTTATAAATTACTAAGACTCTTTTCGAAGCTTCTACAATGTTGAGATCTGTTTTATGAAATTAAAATTTCTCCTAAAATCAATTTTTTTGAAATTGCCTTAAAATCAGTGAAAAACACAATTATTTCCCGGTATTAAAGTCTTATCGCAATATTAATATTTATAATTAAAATTTTAAAATATTATAGTAACTCGTGAAATGCTATATGAATTTGAATTTTGTTGTTGTTGTTAAATGTTTAGAAACATTGAACGATAAATTCTATCATAAAATAGAATTATACTTATTTGAAAAGTCAACTCAATAAATTTATGGTTTCAGAAAATTAATTATGGTCAGTAGGTTGTGAATAGAATCCGTTTGTAATTTTTAAAACATTTAGTAAAAAAATTAGAAACAGAATTGTGGCATTCATTACTAAGGAATGTTGTCTTTTTTATACAAAATTCGAGAGAAATAAAAATAATAACAGCCACTTAAACCTATATTCACTGAGTATGCAACTAATGAGCTATTCATCAACAATGAGTACGAGATTTTAAAAAATTTGGTTTGATCAATTTGATTAAAATAGGATTATTATTAAAAGGAGCTTTATCCGAAAAGGAAAGGCCCATCAAATTAGATTAATTAATTCAAATTGTCATACATTGATACAAATTATTGAAATTTGTCCGCAAGGGAATGGAACATATGTCTGGAACGAAATCAATTGATCTGAATTCGAATTGTGATTGGGCTTGATCGAATGGGCGATGGGCCATGGGCCAATTGAGGGATGGAACGTATAATTGGATATCAAGGCGAGGTGAATTCCTTTGATCGAAATCTTTTGCACCTAGCTCATTCGCAAAGCCAAGTCATTCGCTGTTAGCCGTTTAGTGGAACGTTTATGCGATGGTCCCATAAAATAAATCAAAAGCAATGGATATTAGAATGACAATGGGCCACGTAGGCCGCATTCTGCAAGGAAGGCATCCGATGACACGGATATACGGTAGAGAGGATTCCCGGCTTCGAACTGCATCCAAATACCCAGGAAGGTTTCATATTAATACCCATAGGAACCTGGGAGAAAAACCCCTTCAAGTACAAATAATTGTCAGTTTATTTACCACGAAAATTTTACTTTTAAAAGGAAAATATTGATCAGTTTTGATAGTTTTTGTTGTAGGGGGGGGGGGGCTAGTGGAAGAAATGTTACGAAATGAGATAACGTTCGGCACGTTTGTTAATGATAAATTTCAATAAACTAGCACCACTTGGATCCATTTTCTAACATTTTGTTATAGAGGGTCTATTCCATAAGCTGGAACAGTCGCCTCCGAGCATTTGCGGAGTAAATATCGCGCGAGAAGTAAGCCCTTTTTAAGGCTTTCGTCACGAACTCGAAATGGGACGCACGCTCAAGTAGCGCCAGTCAAAAATAGCTGATTTGCTCATTGCATCCTTTACGGATGCTTGCCTTATTATATTTGACTTCAAGGTTGCAGACTTTCCAAGTTGAACACAAAACTTCACCGCGCAGCGTTTTTCGAACGTGCTGTCCATTTCGAGAGCATGACGTAAGGCTACAAAAAGGATATTTTTCTTGCGCGATATGTACTTCGCGAATTCCGGAGGCGACTGTTTGCGCATAAATTTGTTTCCTGACATCCTCCACCACCTGCTCTGCTTATAAATCCCCCATTTGCTTCATCTGGGCTATGGAAAGTCAGTCCTGCTACCTAATTAAAATTTGAAAGCGTGACGGAATCATACAAAAAGGGTTTACTTCTCGTGCGATATTTACTCCGCAAATTCGCGTAGGCAAAAAGGATTTACTTTCTGCACGAAATTTATTTCGCAAATGTGCGCAGGCAAGAAGAGTTTACTCCCCGCGCGATATTTACTCCGCAAATACCCCGAGGCGAATATTCGAGAAAAAATTACTTTTTGCTTGTTTTATCAAAAATTTGAGCTTCTCGTTTCAATATAATATGACAAATTTCATAATTTCAGTTTAAAAATCTTCCTTTTTTTAACTATTCCATGATTTGCTGAACATCAATCTTCTTCAATTGAAAATTAAACTATTTGATTGAAAAGTTCTTTATTTTGTTTAAACTTTGTTTTTCGTGACAGGATTTTAATCTTTTTTGTGACTAATTTACCTTTTTGGTTGAAAACTTAACTATCAGGTTGAATGCTCTATTAAAATTTTTAATATTTGGTTAAAAATTAATTTTTTTTGTTTAAAATTATTCTTTCTTAAAAGAAAATTAATTTTCTTCGCGACTAATTCAACTTTTTGATTAAACATTCATAAATTTTGTTAAAAAATAATCTTCTTGGTTCATAATTTTTTTAAATCAAATATTACGTTTTTTTTTTGATAAATAATTTTTTTAACTGCAAATTTAACTATTTTATGTTTGGTTAAACATCACCTGCCCTGCCTATAAATCCCCCCTTTGCTTCATCTGGGCTACGGAAAGTCAGTCCTACTGCTTGATTAAAAGTTGAAAGCCTGACGGAAGCATACCAAAAGGGTTTACTTCTCGTTCGATATTTACCCCGCAAATTCGTGCAGGCATTAAAGGTTTACTTACTGCGCGATATTTATTTCGCAAATGTGCGCAGGCAAAAAGAGTTTACTTTTCGCGCGATATTTACTCCGCAAATACTCCGAGTCGACTATTCGAGAAAAAGATTACTTTTTTCTAGTTCTATTAAAAATTTGATAAATCTTCCTTTTTGTTGTTCAAAATTTTTAAATTTTGCGAACTTTTTAAAATAATTTTTGTAATGAAAATTTAACTATTCCATGCTTCGTTGAACATCAATCTTCTTCATTTGAAAATGAAACTATTTGATTAAAACATTCTGTATTTTGTTGTTAAAAATTTATTTGTTTTGTTTAAAATTATTATTTCCTAAAAGAAAATTAATTTTCTTCGTGACTTATTCAACTTTTAATTAAACATTCGTATATTTTGTTAAAAAAATTATCTTCTTGGTTCCTTTAAATGCAAATTTATCTGTATTATGTTTGGTTAAACATTACCTGCCCCCCTATAAATGCCACCATTGCTTCATCTGGGCTATGGAAAGTCAACCCTACTGCTTAATTAAAATTTGAAAGCGTGACGGAATCTTTCAAAAAGGGCGATATTTACTCCGCAAATTTGCGCAGGCAAAAAGGATTTACTTCCTGCGCGATATTTATTTCGCAAATGTGCGCAGGCAAGAAGACTTTACTTCCCGCGCGATATTTACGCCGCAAATATCCCGATGCGAATATTCGAGAAAAAATCACTTTTTGCTTGTTTTATCAATAATTTGATTAAATGAAAATTAAACTATTCCATGCTTTATTAAACATCAATCTTTTTCAGTTGACTATTTTATTAAAAAATTCTGTATTTTGTTAAAAATTAATCTTCGTGGTTCATAATTTCTTTTTTATTCGAAAATTAGGTTTTATTTTTTTAGTTGAAAATCCAACTATTTGGTTCAAAATTTATGTATTTTTTACTCGAAAATTAGTTTGTTTTTTATTGATAAATAATTTTTTAACTGAAAATTTAAATATTTCAAGTTAGATTGAACATCAATCTTCTTCAGTTAAAAATTTAACTATTTGTTTAAAATTTTCTGTTTTTTGTTGACTAATTCCTTCCTTGTTGAAAATTCAACTATTAGATTAAAAAAAATCATTAAGAGTTAAAGTATTTGGTTGAAAATTTATGTATTTGCTACCAATTTTCCATTTTTTGTATATCAAATAGATTTTTTAGATTGAAAATTAATCAGAATTACAGAAATATTAGAAAAAATTCTTGAAACAGTTTTTTTCGAAATCTTAAGAAATCTAAGTTTTAATTATTTTGAAATCTTCTCAAGATGTAAATTATTTTGTAACTTTCTCCAAAATTCTACATCTGTTTTTAAATTATTCAAATTTTTCCTAAAAACCTTTTAAAATCCTGAAGAAATCCGGCTATCTGTACCTAAATTCCGGTAAAAATAGACCTATTTCCAATTTTTTTGTTCAATAATTTGTTTAGAATTTTTTGAAATATTATAAAGATTTAAAGTATTTTTCAAACTTCTCAAAAGTTCTAAATATTTTTAATAATTATTCAATTTTTTCTGCACCTTAAAAAAAATTATTCTTAAAATCTTGCATTTTTTTCTCTGTATTTCGATAAACCCTTTCAATAGTTTTGAAATTTTTCAAAAATTTTGATTAAAAATTCATTTTTTTAAATAAAAAATCGTACAAAAAATTTCCAGGAATCTTGAAAAAATTTGTTTATTTTCTTGTTAATTTTGAATTCTTAAAAAGCTTCTAAAGTTTTTTCAAAATCTTCGAAACCATATACTTCGTTAAAAATAATTTAAAATCTTTTCAAATTTTTAATTATTTCTGAAATATGTTCAAAACTTCTAAATATGTCTTTTAAAAAGATTCGAATTTTTCCCAAAATTTTTTTTCAATCTTGTTATCCTACCAGTATTCATTATACCTAAAAAATCCGACTATTCGTACAAAAATTTCGGTGATAACGAAAGTCATTAATTAAGGGCACAAATAAAAGGAAAATAATTTATTTTGTTTTTAATTTATGAAAACTTGCAGTTTTTGAACCATTAATCAAATGAATATATTTATTTTACATAGGTCATTATTTTTAATTAATTATTTTCCACTATAGGTTACATTATCCACTGTAGGAAGAGTTCCCCTACTTATTTCAAAATTTCTATTTACAAAATTGATGGTGCAGAAAATTCCTAATCCTTATTGATAGATAAACAAATTGAAAAGAGGCACTAAAAGTCATCGGTAATAGTTAGCAGCTTTCGCTAGGTATAACAGGTGAATCGAGTGAATCGAGTGAAAGAATTCCAGCGTATTTGATACACGTGCCGGGGATTTGAATTTGTAATGTGACGCTTTTGTCGATCCCGTGGAAATTGAATGCGCCCGGTAATGGGTTTGAATTTGTACCGGTTGTCCATTTACAAGGATGAGCTACGTTCAGTTGTTATATACAAAAGATGCGAATCCTCAGGTTCACTTACATACGAAAGAACCAGCCGATTCGTGACTAATTTATCTCGAAGCGTGAAACGTGTCAGCAGTTTACTTAAATTTAATTCTAATTTCAATAAGGGCAGATTTTTTGAAATTATTTAAATAGTTTTTCATGTCAAAGAAAATTACTTCGTCTTGTAAAAATTACTCAGTATGGTGACTTTGTGAAGCTCTACACCTGGGGCGATTGCTAGATAGGTTGATCAGCAATCTGACTTCCCAGTGAACAAAAAACTTTTAAAATCCCAGGAACGTTTTTTGAACGTTCCTAGGACGTCCTTTGAACGTTCCTAGGACGTCCTATGTCAGCCCAATGAAAGTCTTTAAGACGTGGAATGTCCAAAAGATGTCCTAAAGACGTCTTAATGACATGGACGTTCTTCTCAGTGGGCAAAAAAAAATATGGATGTCCTAGAGACATTTCTGGGACATCCCTAAGACGTCTTTTATAACATGTCTTTTGGGCATCCTAGGGATGCTCTTAAAATGTCTGATGTCAGTACGAAAGATGTCCAGAGAATATCCATGCCTTTAAAACGTCTTGAGGTCATCTTTAGGACAATTGGACGTCTTAGAGACGTTGATTGAACTGACATGCCACATCCTAGGAACGTCCCGAGGATGTCCTTGGCATTTTAATAGTTTTAGTGCCCCCTGGGTTGGGACATCTTTCGGACTGACGTTAGACGTCTTAAGAGCATCCCTAGGATGTCGAAAATACATGTCATAAAAGACGTCTTGGGGATGTCCCAAAGACGTCTCTAGGACATCCTTAATTTTTTTGCCCTCTAGAATTGCTTAATAATATAATAATTAAAATGAAAAGAAAACTATTTTTACTGATTCAAAATAATTCAATGTAAACAAACGAAAAAATTATTTTGTAAATAAAAGAATGATTCGTCAAAATAAAATTAATTGTTAATAAAGGAATTTAACCAAGTAGGTAATTTTTTAAATAAAAAATATACATTTTTAATAGACAAGATTAATTTTCTGCCAAAAAAAAGAATTTTTAATAAAATAAAAAATCAACTAAAAAAATTAATTTTCCATTAAAAAAGCAAACAAATTTTCAACGAAATCCGTGAATTGTCTACCTTTTTTCAGTCTATTATATTTACTGATGAAATCAGTCATTTAAAATGATTCAATATGTTGAATTTGTAACTAAAAAGATCAACTTTCAATAAAAAATAGAATATTTGATTTTTTAATTCAGAAAATGCATTTTCAAGCAAAAAAGTAATTTTTAACCAAATAGAACAATTTTTAAGCAAATAAAAGTTTTTTAAACAATTTAGTTCGAATTTCAACCAAACAGAAAAATCTTTATTAAAAATAAATAATTAATCAAAAATGTATTAGGTAATATTTCAAAGAAAGAAAATTTTAATTTCAAATAAAAAATAGTTAAGGCAACCAAAAAAGATTAATTTTTAACTAAGCAGATTTATTTTTCGTTAAGAAGGATGAATTTTCAACAAAATACATGAAAATGTTAATATATTTAATTACTCAATTTTTAGGATTTTTAACTGAAAATGATTCATTTTTAACGACAAAAAAATGTTTAACTTTGAACAAAGGTTGCATTTCAAAATTAGCAAAAACTTAATTTCTTCGTCAAGAAAATTAATTTTGTACAGATTTTTATTCAAGTGAATTTTTAACAAACTTTTAATAAAATCAAGCTAAAAAGTCGAATATTTTTAAAAGAGTTGACTTTCAGTTGAAAAAAATTTCTATCAATTAAATTTAATTAAAAAAAAAAGAAAATTTGTAACGAAATTGTTAAATCTGTGCATGAAATGATGAATTTTCAACAAACTACACGGATTTTATACTAAATAGTTGAATTTTCATTTCATAAAGTATAAAGTTTAAACCAAAAAGGAAATAGATGAATTTTTCTATATGAAAAAATGTAAAAGAAAAAAATAAATTTTCAATAAAATAGTTAAATTATTTATTAAATAATTTATCTTTCTAGAAAAATAGTTGAAATTTCAACCAGAAAAGATCAATTATTTTCAATTTATGTATTAATTTTCATCCGAAAATGTACCAGCTACATTTTCAGTGAAACAACGTCATTCGTAACGAAAAAACGAATTTTTAACAAAATAAATTAATTTTCCAAATCTTAACCAAAGAGATCAATTTTTTTTTTTGTAAAATTATGAATCTTCAAAAAAATATTTGCAAGAAAAGCGTTTTAAATTAAACCAAATGCTTGCATTATCAACAAGAAATTTGATTTTTGGACCAAGAGGAATAATTTAAACCTAAACAAACGGATTATTTTTTTTTTTTAACTTTTCCACCCACGTACTTGAATTTCCGCACAAGAAAAAGATTAATGCTGTAAACTGTTAACTAAATAACTGATTTTTAGAGTTAAAAAAATTAAGTATCAGCCAAAAGTGGAAAAATAAAAATTCAAGGAAATAGTTAAATTATTAAAAAACAAAAAAATGATTCTTGTACAAAAAAGTGTAATAAAATATAGTTTAACTTCAAAACAAATAGTTGAACTTTAAAAAGATAAAATTTCTCCAAAAAATGGAATATTTAATCGAAAATATGAGAAAAGGGGAAACAAAATGTCATTTAATAATATTATATAAAATGATAATTTTATCAATGAATTATTAAAGTTTATCTCCACTGTTAGAAATGTTCGGAAAATTCCAAACAGATTTAGGATACTAAAGTTACTAAAATTTACGAAATTAGGTTGATAGAACCACAATTCAGTATTTTTTATAGCAAATACACTAAATTTTTGTAAGCATGCAGAAACGGTATCTAAAAATTACAAATAGTTTTCGAAAATTCTTAAATTGTAACATAAATCTTAAGTTCCCATGATAGAAGTAAATGCACGGTTCACAAGTGCGCACTTAGCACATGCGCAGTTCCCAACTGCGCACTTAGCACATGCGCAGTTCCAAACTGCGCACTTAACAGCTGCGCAGTCGTTCACTGCGCACGCTGCGCTTCTCAGTGGAGTTCAAAGTAGACAAAGAATAATGGTTGTGGTCATGAGTGGCAATGTACTGCAAAAGCCGGAAAAGCGTGAAAAGGATTCGAAATTGGTGAAAGAAGAAACTGAAAAAAAAGTTTAAATCGCGAGTAAAGGCAGTTAAGAAGCTCGGTTAATAAGCGAATTATCATTGTTGTTGAAACCTAATTCGTGATGTCAAGGACCTTTTGCATAAATTCAAACACAAATACAAATGCAAATACAATTGCAAATATAAATACAAATATAAATACGAATAAAAATACAAATACATATAAATACAAATTCGTATAATGCTTGATAGATATTCTTCTCGTGGGAGGTACACAACACTTGTGACTTACGAGGGTCCCACCTGCATGTGCATCCTCTTTGAATGCTCCTTGCGTACGACGATAATTAATTAGACGCAGCATCGAGCGCATCGTTATGCGTCGCATTCACTTCGAGTGCCTTGTACTCAGCCGCTTATCTTGCGAGTCGTTTATCGTAAAAAAAAAAAGGTAAATGCTGGGGAAGTAAGAATCGTCTGCTACCAATTTGGGCGCCCTGAGTTACTGCGCTTGCGTTAGGGTCGCGGAATTGGCGCGAAATTCAAAATGGAATTAAAAACAATTCTAGTAATTCAAATTGATAATTAATTATAATTTAAAAAAATTATAAATTATAAACTTCTGAAAATAACTGATTCATCAATTAAAATTAAGTGTACAGAATAAATTATTAAAATTTATACTAATTTAAATTTAGAGAGATTGCATCATCTTGAATGACTTTTTTTTAATATAAAAAAGTGCGCGCTTAACAACGGTCTCCACAATATTTTTCAAGTATTAATAAATAAGCTTTACTGTTCAACCAAGCAAAAAAAAAATTAATTTTTAAAAAAAGTGATGAACTTTGTACTGAAATAATAAGTCTCTAATTGAAATAGTTAAATATTAAACCAAAAAGGTAAATTTCGAATGAAATTGCTAATTTTTCGGCTAAAAATAATTAATTTTTGTTTTAAAAGACATTAATTTTTGGTTTAAAAGACATTAGTTTTTAACTAAGACAGAAAAAAAAACAAATTTTTAGCAAAATGGCTCATTTTTTAACCAAAGAGATGAATTTTCAATTAAAATTATATATCCTCAAAAAAAAAATAATAATTTTAAACCAAAGAGTTTAATTTTCTACCAAGTAATTAAATTTGTATTCCAAAAAAGTTTAATCTTGAAGGTAAAATGGAATATTTAATATTTTTTTGGTTGAAAGTAAAACTGCTTTCTTAAAAGTTTATTTCTTTGGTTGAAGATTCATATTTTATTTTTAATTCGTTTTTAGTTTATAATTAACTTTTTTTTAATGGGAATTTAAACAACTCTTTGGAAATTCAGTTCCTTTACAGAAAAGTTGTCTTTTTGGTTTGATTTGTTTCAGTTGAAAATAACTTTTTTGATTAAAATTTACATTTTAGTTTCGAAAATTGAACTATTTTGTAGAAAATTCGTATTTTATACAGAAAATCGAACAGTTTTCTGAAAAATTAAAAAAAAATTTAGTGAGTTGAAAACTTATGTAATTTGAGGAAAATTCAACATTTTGAATAAAATTTTTCATCTTTATTGACTGAACGATCTTTCTTATTCAAAACTCGAATTTTTGGCTTTACAATTGATCTGTTTTTTGTTGTGGATTCGACTATTATTGTAATTGATTGTTTAAAGTATTCCATTTTTAATTCAAAATTGATCTTTTTTTTTTTGAAAATTGATATATTTTGGTGAAAATTCGAATTGTCTGACAGAAGATTAATCTTCTTTGTTAAAAAATTAATGTTCTTCGGTTAAAATTTCTAATGTTTTGTTAAACATTTTTTTTATAGTTGAAAATTATTTTTTCAATTTAAAATGTAATCAATCCATGTTCAATTAAAAATTTTTTTCGATCTTTTCTGTTAAAAATTGATCTATACTTGGTTAACATTTTTTTTGGTAAATATTTAAAGATTTGTTAAAGAATTCATTTTTTGCGTGTGAATTTATCTTTTTAGTTAAAAATTCATTTATTTGGCTGAAAATTTTAATATTTTGTGCACAATTTTTTTTGTACAAATGTAATGGAAAAAGTGTTTAATATAACTATTCCATTTTAATTAGAAACTTTTTTTGGTGGGAGAATTCATGTATTTTGTTCAAAATTTATCTTTTTGTTTTAAAATTAATTTATTCGGTTGAAAATTGATCTATTAGGTGAAAATTAAATTGTTTCGCTAAAAATTCATCTTTTTGGCTTGAAAATTAAATCTTCTTTGGTTGAGGATTCAACTATTCTTGAAGTTATAATAATTTGAAGTATTCCATTTTCAATTAAAAATTAATTTTTTAGTTAAAAATTTATATATTTTGTGGAAAATTCGCCTTTTCTGATAAAAGATTATTCTGCTTGGTTGAGAATAGAACTATTTTGTTGAACACTTGTCTTGTTTAATATTTAACAATTTACTTGAGCATCCATTTTTTTGGGTGTGGATTCATTCTTTTAATTTTACATTCATTCCTTTATTTAAAATTTTTAATATTTTGTTGAAAATTTACTTTCTAGTTGAAAATTAATTTTTTTATTTAAAAAAGTAATCGTTCCGTGTTTAATTACAAATTTGTCTTTTTTTGTGTGTAAAATCATGTCCTTTGTAGAAAACTTATCTTTTCGGTAAAAAATGTATTCTTTTAGTTGAAAATTGAACTATTTAGTTGAAAATTCATCAAAAATTTATTGTTTTTAAGTTCTGAATTACATTTTTTGTTATAAAATAAAACTATTTGGTTAAAAAATGATATTTTTGTATTCATTTTTCTAGTTGCAAGTTCAATTCTTTTGCAGAAACAAAATGTTGTTGGCTACAAAATTAAACATTTTGGATAAAAAAATTTGTATTTATTAAAAAGTAACTCTTGGTTACAAATTCAACTCTTTTGTTAGAGAACCGTCTTTTATGATAAAAGATTTATAACTCTTGGTAGAAATTTATTCTTCTCTAGTTGAAGTGCAACTTTTTGGTTAAAAATATTTTATTTTAGTTTAGGATTCAACTAATTTGTTGAAAACTCTTCTTGTTTGGTTAAATTTCAAAAAAAGTTTCAAAATTTATTTTTTTGGTTGAAAATTCACAATGCTAATCATCCCTTTGGTTCCATTTCCAAAAACTCTTTTTTAAATATAACTCCTGTAAGCACTTCTAAATATTTAAAAAAAATGAGATCGATTTCAGTTCTATTTTTCTGTAATGAATTGTGAAGTAATTTGTAAGAAAAATTTATTTTGCATCTCACTAAGAATCCTTTGCAATTTTTTTCTCAGGACATCATTTTGGAAATAATTTCATTAAGGGCACACTACGTACAATCAATCTCAAAAGTTGCTTATCATTGAAGTGATTTATAAAATCGGCAAAAATAGATCTGTTATTAATTTCTGTAAATCTTGAAGGATGCTTCAAAGCATACTTCAGAAAAAAATAATTCAAGTTAAAATTGTTTAATTAACAGTAATTGTTTACAAGTTAAGTTTTTCCTTTTTATTTAGAGAAAATATACAATTCTTATTTAATCCTAATGATGAAGGCCCGAAGGATTCTTTAGATTTCTATTTGGGTGGATGTTATTAATAAACATTAATTAAGAAATCATAACGTTATTATTGTTATAAACAATGATAGTTTACATTTTAATTAACACCACCCAAATAGAATTACAGAAAATCATTCAAAGAATAAAATGAGACCTTGATCATTAGGATTAAATAAAAATTGTAACCGTTCCCTACAGAGGAAGCAAAAACTAAAACTCTCAATAACAACGTTTAAATAAACAATTTTAACCTGAATAATTTTTTCTAAACCACACTTAGAAGCTTCCGTCAAGATTTTCAGAAATCAATAACAGATCTATTTTTTCGATTTTCTAAACCATTTTAAAAATTGGCGACCTTTGTGATTGATTGTAGGTAGTGTACATCCATAATTTTCTTTTGCTAAGCTATGCAAAAAATTATTAATATTTCTGCTATAAATAGGTTGAAGAAATTGCTTCAAAATTAGATTCTATGGTGACCTGTTTAGTGTTCTGTAACAACAAAGTTTAGACTTTATAGCTACAAGGGGTCGGATATGAGATTTATGGCCATCCATTGTTTTACTAAGATCGTTAGCCCAGGCCCTAATTAGTTTCTCGAGAGTTGGGAATTCCTTCTCAAAATTAGCTACAGTCAATGTTTGGCAAAGTCATTCACAAAGGACACTTGAACTCTTACCTCGGACGTCTTCATCTTGTAATTAGGAGCTTCTGTTTCACGGCTGGTACCAAATTTCCGGTTCCGCTAAAATAACCGGAAAACGACACCTTCAGGCCGATTGTCCTCAAACAAAATTTAAATTAGGTTCATAATTGAAAGTAGGTTCATAATTGAAAGTAGGCTCATAACTGAAAGTAGGATCATAATTGAAAGTAGGTTCATAATTGAAAGTAGGTTCATAATTGAAAGTAGGCTCATAATTGAAAGTAGGCTCATAATTGCAGTCGGAATAGAGAAATAATTAAATAAATATTTAAATAAAAGAAAAAAATAAATATTTTTAATCCCAGTCTTAGACTTTTGGTATGAATGTAAGAGAAGCTTTTAATTTCGGAATTGCTTGGATCAAGCATCAGCGAAAATTTGATCCTGATAGTGATGCTCGGAACGGAGTGTATGTAAGCTGGTACGATAAGTATTCCTCAATATGTGGAAGTTCAGGGGAAGGTATAAGGACCTCGGAAAGTGGATTTTGTTGACCGGATACTTGGATGTCAGATAAGGTCTCGAATTTCTGATTTTCAGCCGAGGGAGGACACCATGTTATTGTTATTATTATTATTACATAATGTCTCAGTCTGAAGATAGTTAGAACCCAATATATTGAAGGTATTTATTCTTAGAGCCCGATTTCTGGTATATATTATCAGTCAAAAACGCATTTTTGTAATGTATCTTCTTGAGGTGGAATCCGAACCACCAGATCCTCGGTAAAAGTACATAAAAAAATGTCAAGAGGTACCGACTTACAGTGGGATGAAATTTAAAAACGAGGTTCAAAATAACTTGTAGCTGGCAATTCTTAACCGATTTTGGATTTTCTTAAAGAAAAATTTAGCATTTAATTTTGAAGAGATTTATATGGCCTGATTTTCAATTTTTTCGTTTCTTTCGTTTATCTTCTGGAAAACATTTTTCTATGACCAGTATTGCTAAACTTTATGCACGGGAGTAATTGAAAGCAAAAATAAAATGACATTGTGAAGTTAATTGTTATTAACAAATTCACTTAACAAATAGTCTACACTATGATTTCTTCCTTTGCAAAGTAAATTTTTGCTTTTAAATTTCTTGATTTCATCGCAAAAATGATAAATAATCATAAGAATTTGTCATCTGATATTTTTTAATAATTTTATAAACAAATTATATAAACGAATTCCCAGTGTAGACATTTAAAGAGAGAAATAAATCTTCTTTTTCTCCTAATTTGCTTCCAATTATGTAGGTAGTAATGTTTAATGATGGACAACTATCATGCGATATTTTTTATTAATTTTTTAAAATAAATTATATAATAAAATATATAACTTGGTCATTTAGAGGGCGAAGAAAAATCTTTTTTTTTCTAATTTTCCTAAAATGATGTCCCCAATTAATTTTAATAATTGAAAAGCATCATCCTATATTTTTTATTAATTTTTTAAACAAATTATATAAACAAATACCTAGTGTGAATGTTTAAAGGCAGCATTTTTTTCGCAACTAGCATCAAAGTATCTTGCCAGTAATGTAATTGTTTGGTAATGTGAGCACAACAAAAGAAAAAACGTTTTCTTTTATTTTGCATGTAATAAAAAAATAATGTATTTAAAAAATTAATGAAAAATAAAAAATAACAATATATTACGAATAAACATCATTATCGACATCATTTAAGGAAAATGATGGAGAAAAGGATTTTTCTCGTCCCTTAATTGACCAAGTTTTAAAATTTGATTATATAATTCGTTTATAAAATTGATAAAAAATATCGGATAATAATTTTCAATCATTAAGCATCACTGGCGACATAATTTGAGAAGAATTAAGAGAAATATAATTTCTTTCTGCCTTTAAAAGCTCACACTAGACATTTGTTTATATATTTTCTTCAATAAAATTTATTAAAAAATATCGGATGACAAATTTTTATGATCGGCAATTATTCTTTCGATGAAAGCGAGTAATTTTAATTCAAAAATTGACTTTGCAAACGAATAATCCATAGTGTAGACTATTTTTAAGTTAATTTGTTTATAACCATTAACTTAATAATTTCATATTTTTTGCGTTTAATTATCCCGTACATACAGTGTGGTAATGCTGATCGTAGCAAAAAATTGTTAAGAAGATAAACCAAAAAGATGAAAAAATCGTCTTTTTTTTACTCTGCATTAACATAAAAGTTTAATCAAAAAAGAACTGAATTTTTCTAAAAAAAATCAAAAATCGGTTAAGAATTTTTCGCTCTAATGTGAAATCTGAAATCTAAGCCATCGAGGCTTAATATTTTTAATTAAATATTGAATAATTATTATTATTGTTATTATTATCATGACACGATCCCTCGAAATTATCAAGTGAAAAAAATGATTTTTCAACAACCTTGTTGAACTTTTAACTAGATACTTCAATTTTCAAGAAAAAAGACAGCAACAAAAAATAAATTTTTATTAAAAAAAAACTTTTTTATCATAAACTATGAATTTTCAAATTAAAAACAGGAATTTTGAACAAATTAATTAAATTTTCAACAAAATATTTGAATATTTAATCTACAAAACATAATTTTGAATGAAGAAGATTAATTGTTTACTAACAGACGAATTATCCACAAAAAGTAGGATTTTTATCCGAATAGTTTATTTTACAAGCTGAAAAAACAGACAGAAAAAGTAATTTTTAACCAAAAAAGACATTGTTTTAGAGCGAAAATTTTAGACCGAAAAAGTTCATCTTTAACAAAAAAGGTAATTTTTAGTGAAGAAAAATAACTCTTCTACCATTAAAGATGAATTTTTAAATAAAAAACACGATTTTAAAACAAAATAATTGAATTTTCATCAAAAAAATTATTTTTTAAGCAAATAGTTGAGTTTCAAACTATAAAAATGAATTTTCAAACAAGAAGATCAATTTTTTACCAACAGATAAATTTACAAAAAATAGTAGAACTTTTGTCCAAAAAGTTCAATTTTCAAACCAAATAATTGATTTTTCTAAACAAAATTGTTTTTTTTTATTAACTAGTTAAATTTTCAACAAAAAAAATTAAATGGTCAACAAAATAGTTGAATTATCAACCTACGGAAAGAAATTTTGAACCAAAAAGATTAATTTTCTACCGAAGGAAGAATTTTCAACAAGATACATGATAAAAATGTTGGTTTTTAACCAAAAATTTAGTAGTTAAATTTACCGTTTAAAAAACTGCTTTTCAACAACAACCAAAAAAAACTTATTTTTAAACAGTTGAATTCACAGAAAAAAGATAAATTTTTATCAAAATAATTTTATCCTCGCCCAATAACCTGAATTTTTAAACAAGAAAGATCATTGTCTACCCAAGAAGACAACTTTTTAACAAAATACATAAATTTTCAACCAAATGGTTGAATTTAGAAAGAAAGACTGAATTTATACCAAAAACAGTTGCATTTTCAAACACATATTTAAATTTTCAGTTAGAAAGTTAGTTTTTAATTAAGAAACATGACTTTTTTACAATAAAATAAGAAATTTTGCATAAAAGGACAAATTTAAAACAAAAAATTGAATTTACGTCAAAAAGGATGATGTTTTAACAAAAGAGTTCGATTTTCTACACAATAATTAAACTTTCAAGAAAACAGTTAAATTTTCAGGTTTCAAAAATTAATTTCTAACCAAGATTTTCCTATACCCAAAAAGAGGAGTTTTCGATAAAGTACAGAATATTTAAATTTTGTGTGGAAAAAAATTAGGTAATAATATCAACCAAAAAGGAAGCCAACTTTCAACAAAATAGTTATATTTTTAATAAAATAATTAATTTTCAAACAAATAGTAACATATTCAACCAAAACCGAAAAAGGGAAAGTTTCTGAAAAACAGGAAAAGATAAGACTTCTTGAAAAGAGGCAAAGGGGCGGAAAAGCCTTCTCTTTTTTTTAGAGAGTATTTATTTTTAAACTTAGTAATTCCTTACTGAACTGTACTATTGCATGATCATATTTCGCAAATTTTTGTTCAAACTTTCATTAGGAAATCTACTAAACAAAACATAATTAAAATAAAGAATTGTAATGTTATTTAAAATAGTTTGACACTTTATGACATGAATATTTAGTTTTCTTTAATTTATGAAAATTTTGTTTCTATATGTAAATTGAGAAAACATAATTTTCCATCCAGATTGATTTCTTTTTAAATATTGGGGACGTCTGAAAGATCTCAAATGAGTCAGGATCCTTGACATCGTTGTGGAAGGTGTTAACCGCCCAGTCACGATGCACATGTCCAACCAACAAAACGGAACGTCGTGGCATGTCCGCCATTGAGTCCCTCCGAACAAGCAAATATGCATATTAACACACACTAATATTGAAAAAGTGTTAGTGAATTTACTGGGAGGGCATTCGAGTGTCGCGAGCGGGGTTATTGACATTATTGACCAAATATTGGTATGGTTAAAAAAAATCGGCAGAAAATATAGGAGCTAATGTATAAACTTTCACTTTTTAATAAAAAATTAAATGATCCAGTTTCTTCAGACACAAAGTTATAAATTTTACAATATATTAGCCAAATAAACTTATAAATGATATTATTTAAAAGTCAGGCTAAAACTACTATCTTCAAATGGATACCAATGTTTTAAGAATATTTACTTATGTGAAAGAAAACGACTCATCCGATTTTATTTTGATTTAAAAACGTTTGATTATTAGTGGATAAAAATTTAAAAATGAAAAGGAAATTAGGTGATGTATGTTTATTTTCTTATTGCTTTTCCTTTAGCAGGATCTATTTATTTTTTCAAGGATTCATTGTACAAAATAGTTAATTTCTATGCTAATCATTATTTTATTCGAATTCGTGACTAAGAATATATGATAGGCTTATTCTATGACGTCACTCAAGATTTGTTGATTACTACCTTCATGTTTAATATATTTTCTTTTTAAATTACTACAGTGGTCGACCGTCATGGAAAAATATATTTTTTTTTGTAAATTAGTAAATATGTATTTGTTCGGCAAGTACATAAACTTCTCAAAAGGCTAAATTAAAACAATTTCCTTAATAAGAAAATTTTACAATAGTTTAGGTTGCTTTAAGTTTGCTGTAGGTTTGCTTTAAATTTGCTAAAGTTTTGTTTTAGGTTTGCTTTATGTTTTGTTCAGGTTGTCTCTAGGTTTTCTTAGAGTTTGCTAAAGGTTTGCTTTAGGTTTGACAAAGGTTTGTGTGAGGTTTGCTTTATGTTTAGTTTAGGTTTGCTTTATTTTTTATTTATATTTGCCTTAGGTTTGCTATATGTTCGGTTCAGGTTTGATTTAGGTTTGCTGAAGGCTTGCTCTACTTAGTTTTCCTGTACGCTTGTTAAAGGTTTGTTTTATTTTTGCTTTATGTTTAGTTCAGGTTTGCTGTAGATTGGCTCTTTATGTTTGAGTTAGGTTTGATAAAGGTTTGCTATAGGTTTGATAAAGGTTTTTTTATTTTTGCTTTATGTTTTGTTCAGGTTTGCTTTATGTCTGATTTATATTGGCTTTAGGTTTGCGTTTTGCTTGGTTCAGGTTTGCTTTAGGTTCGCTATAGGTATGATAAAGATTTATTTTCTTTTTTCTTTTTGCTTGGTTTGGATTTGTTTTAGGTCCTCTTTATGTTTGGTTCAGGTTTGCTTTAGGGTCTACTTAAGGTTTGCTTTAGGTTACCTACAGGTTTGCTAAAGATTTGTTTTATTTTTTCTTTATGTTAGGCTCAGGTTTGCCTTAGGTTTTCTTTAGGTTTGCTATGGATTTGATAAAGATTTGTTTAATTTTGCTTTATGTTTGGTTCAGGTTTGCTGTAGGTTGGCTTTAGGTTTTCGTTTTCTTTGGTTCAGGTTTGCTTTAGATTTGCTATAGGCTTGCTCTAGGTTTGCTATAGGTTTGATAAAGATTTGTTTTATTTTTGCTTTATGCTTGGTTCAGATTTGCTTTAGGTTTGCTAAAGGTTTGCTAAAGGTTTGCTAAAGGTTTGCTAAAGGTTTGCTAAAGTTTTAGTGTAGGTTGACAAAGGTTTGTTTTAGGTTCTATTAATGTTTGGTTCAGTTTTTCTTAATGTTTGATTTATATTTACTTTAGGTTTGCGTTTTGTTTGGTTCAGGTTTGCTTTAGGTTTGCTAAAGGCTTGCTCTTGGTGCGCTATAGGTTTGATAAAGTTTTGTTTTATTTTTGATTTGTGCTAGGTTCATAATTGCTTTATGTTTGCTTTATGTTTGCTTTAGGTTTGCTTTAGATTTGCAAAAGGTTTGCTAAAGGTTTGGTTTAGGTTGGACAAAGGTTAGTTTTAGGTCCTCTTTATGTTTGGTTCAGATTTGCTTTATATTTGATGTATATTTGCGTTAGGTTTGCATTATGTTTAGTTCAGGTTTGCTTTAGCTTTGCTTTAGGTTTTACTTAAGGTTTGCTTTAGGTTTGCTATAGGTTTGCTAAAGATTTTTTATATTGTTGCTTTATGTTTGGTTTAGGTTTGCTTTAGGTTTGCTAGAAGGTTTTCTACAGATTTGATAAAGATTTGTTTTATTTTTGCCTTAGTTTTTGTTCAGGTTTGCTTTCTGTTTGATTTATATTTGCTTTAGGTTTGCTATATGTTTGGTTCATGTTTGATTTAGGTTTGCTGAAGGTTTGGCTTAGGTTTGCTATAAGTTTGCTAAAAATTTGTTTTATTTTTGCATTATGTTTGTTTCAGGTTTGCTGCATTTTATCTTTAGGTTTAATATAGGTTTGGTAAAGGTTCGCTTTAGGTTTGACAAAGGTTTGTGTCAGGTTTATTTTATGTTTTTTTCAGGTTTGCTTTATGTTTGATTTATATTTGCTTTAGGTTGGCTATATATTTTGTTCAGGTTTGATTTAAGTTTTCTAAAGGTTTGCTTTAGGTTCGCTATAGGTTCGCTATAGGTTTACTAAAGATTTGTTCTATTCTTGCTTTATGTTTGGTTTAGGTTTGTGTTTTGTTTGGTTCTGGTTTGCTTTAAGTTTGCAAAAGGTTCGCTATAAGTTTGCTAAAGATTTGTTTTGTTTTTGCTTTATGTTTATGTTTGGTAAAGGTTCGCTTTAGGTTTGTGAATGGTTTTTTTATGTTTGCTTTCTATTTTGTTAAGGCTTGCTTTATCTTTGATTTAAATTTTCTTTAGGTTTGCTTTATGTTTGGTTCATGTTTGATTAAGGTTTTTTAAAGGTTTGTTTTAGGTTTGCTATAGGTTGGCTGAAGATTTGTTTTTGCTTTATGTTTGGTTCAGGTTTGTTGTAGGTTGCCTTTAGATTTGCGTTTTGTTTGGTTTAAGTTTGCTCTAGGTTTGCTTTATGTTTATGTTTGGTAAAGGTTCGCTTTAGGTTTGACAAAGGTTTGTGTTAAGTTTGCTTTGTGTTTGGTTCAGAATTGATTTAAGTTTGCTTAAGGTTTCCTTAATGTTGGCTATAGGTTGGC
>JAAAKG020058712.1:0-13557 GCA_010014905.2 Druon quercuslanigerum | reverse complement strand
GATTCAGCTTTGCTTTCGGTTGGTTTTATGTTTGCTTAAGGTTTGCTAAAGGTTTGCTAAAGGTTTGCTTTAGGTTTGCTTTAGGTTTCACAAAGGTTTGTTTTCGATTCGCTTTATGTTTGGTTCAGGTTCTCTTCATGTTTGATTTATATTTGCTTTAGGTTTGTTTTATGTTTGGTTCAGGCTTGCTTTAGCTTTGCTTTAGGTTTGCTATAGGTTTGCTAAAGATTTATTTTATTTTTGCTTTATGTTTTGTTCAGGTTTGCTTTAGGTTGGTTACTTAGATATCTTTGTGTTACACAAAAGTAAAAGGTTCTAGACTATATGACCATAGAGTAAAGAATGTAACACAAAAATGTAAATTTTCCGTTTGAACATAGAAAGAACGTCGAAATATACTGAAACAAAATTACATCATAATTGGTTCATATTGAGCAACAAAATTAAAGTTTAAAATCAGTTTCTAAGAAAATAAACTGAAAAAATTAAATTCCTAGTTTTTGCTATGTACAGTAATCAATTATGCAAAAATTTCTCTCATTTTAGTTACAAAATAAATATAATTATTTCTTACCACATTAAAATTTTCTGCACGTGATGTTTTCCCGTTGCACAGATTTGAATTAAAAAATGGATTGACTTAAAAGGCACTTGTGAGCTATAAATAGAGGTTGATTCCGGCTATGCAAAATTTTGTTAATGAGTTGCCTACCGAAGTTAAATGTAAATTTATGAAACCAATAAATTACAAACATTTATAATCAGCTGATATTCGATTAGAGGAAAAAATATGAATAACAAAGGATTTTTTTTTACTCTTCTGTGTAGATCCATTTCAAATCAAGGATGCAGGTAAAGTCATCAAATATCTTGGCTATATAAAATTGTAATCATTCAAACTTTAAAGTTCGTTTTTAAAAAGATAAAAAGGAAATATATGTAACTTTTGTTTTAAGAAATAATATTTCCAAATTTTTCTTACAAACAACGAAAGACATGACAAAAATTTGAAAAAATCATTTTCTCTTTCTAGTTGCCATGGCTACGAAAATGATATATCCCGCATAAAACCGACAAAATGTATTCTTTACTCAAGTACGAATTTTTAATAAAAATGTGATAAAATGAAAAATGTGGATTCCCTATTAAGTTCGAATTTCTTTTTCAAGCTGAAATCTGAAATAAGGAAACTTAGGTATAATGAAAAACCACATTTTTTGATTTTATACAAAAAAAAATCATGTTTATACAAAGAAGGTATTATGTAGGTTTTTTGCATTATAAATTATGTTTGTGTACACAAGTCTTTTTTCCGTAAAATTGATATTTTGACTGATTTAATTAGTAAAATCCTCGGGTCAGACAATTTAGAATTAAATAATAAACCAGCGAAACTTACTAGCTAGATAATTCAAAAAGAATAATTTATTCAATTAAAGTTAAAGTTTAGAATTTTGGATGATTCAAATTTTAAAGTGACTAAATTTGTTTTTGAAAGTTACTGCTTTTGTATGTCTAATTATATTTTTTTGAATTTGGTAAAAATCTAGATTTATAAATTCATTAAAATTCAAAAGTTTTGACATTTAAATTATTAAATTTGGAAAGGTTTGATTTAGAAATGATGCTATGTTCACTTCTCTGCATTTTAAACAATCTTCTTTTGGAAATTCTAATTGGAATTTATTCGATTTTTAACGTTTTCAATTTGTCCTCCTTTGAAATTTTAATGTGAAATCATTTAATTTCGTGATTGGTGCATTCAAAATAAAATTGTTTAATTAATAACGCTTTGAATTAGAAATACAACACTTTCAACTTTTTCCTAAAGAAATTGTCAAAATTGAAAAAAATTAGTTTGAAGGCTTTGAATTTTGAAAGCTTTTGTTTTAAATTTTTTTCTTTAAATTTAAAATTATCTAATTTTAAACGCTTTTATTCAGAAATGATACAAATTCAATTCCTTGTAATTCCAATCATAGTATTATCCTTTTTCTGAAATTTTACCTACCTAAAATATTTTAAAGTCGAACTTTTTCAATTCAAAGTAATTGCATACATCCGATCTCTAATAATAATACATTGAAACCTGGATTCAGTGAGCCTTAATTTAGTGTTTCCGAGAATTGACAAACAGGAGCGTTGTGGTAAGGCGCTGTACCCTAACGGCCTACCTGGGTGACTGCGTTATGACGTTGCGGTAGTTCACTCGAAGTGGGAAGCACACACGTAGCGAATAAGCTCGATCGTGAGCTCGCGCCGACCAACAGTGGGATTTCGATGCCTAAAGTCTACTGCAACCGATGGAAATGGTCGGATTATTTCATGCGATCGAATGAGCCTGTCTTTGACCTTGAAAAAAACATCATCAAAAATATTATACAGCATTTAAAAATTAATTATTTACTATAGTTCTTTCTTTTTTATATTTAATTCAAATTCAAATTTCTTCTGAATTGGTGGCGCCGTCGTAGCTACCCAATAGGCTCGACGATTTGATAAAGAAAACAATGAAGAGGTATTGGACAGACAGAGAGGGGGGAGGGGTGTATGATAGTTTTGAAACGAAAAATATAACCTATCATTGGAACATAAGCGGATCATCTCTGTATATCTCACATGGTAGAAAGAAAGTTCCGATCAATTTCCTACATCGCCCACTGTAGTGTTTTATAACCTTTAAGTGTCAAGTGTTGACGTGAGAATTGTGAAAACTCATTTTTTCGTCCATAGACAATTTAATATTTCTGAAAGTAAGTGATTTTATTAGTAATAACTTCTTCGTATGCCTGATTATGAAACCGCGTCATGAATTTTTCGCTACACGCAAAAGTGCGTCCTTCCCACTTAAATTGTTTCGGTGAAAAAAGTGATGTACTTTTTGCTGCTATTAGCTTCGAATGGTTTAATCAAGTGCTGAACGGTCCACAACAGCTTTAAGTGCGTAACCAGGAACGACATTTATTATTTCAACGTGTTACAGCAAACTTTTTCCTCATTTCCGTTAAATATTTAGTTTGTCCTTGTCTCCGTATCAGAAAAACAATATTCCGAACAATTTTTACCACGCAGTAAAATCCACCGGAAACGGTTCATACGACTCTGACTGTTTACGTTCCGAGACTCTGAATTTATTGTTACGGTTTAAAGATAAATCTTCTGATATTCAAATTAATCTGGAATAAAAATAGAGTGTGATTTTCAAAATGATATTAATAAGAATGAAGAGATTAAAAATAATCGATACGGAAACGGTAGTGAGGAAGATGATAGGACAGGGATAGGCGATAGGTGATAGGTGATAGGGGATAGGGATGGACAGGAGTCTTCCCATGTGTCAGACCGGAGACACAGTGGTTGCACGCACCAGGTCCCGGTGTCGCTGTGGAGCGTCGAGGGCGTCGTCGAGGACCGTGACTGAACTGAATCTGCCCACGAACACCGACACCGAGCACAGGTACCTCATACCCGTGTTTCGCGGTATTTGAAACGTCCTACATACACACTCAAGAGCACGAGGCCGACTTTGGTGTCGCATGTAACCAAAGCCTGGGTCGTATTATTCTCGGGAAATGGAATATACGTATTCGCGTGCCGTAACACTCATTTCCGCGATCCAACCTTCCCTATTTCGTCAAAAAAACGACACATTTTTTTTTTAATTAAGGAATTTTTATACAGCTGGGTATCATTGAGGCGGGCGGAAAAGTTTTAGGGTTTATAGAAAAAGATAGTATGGAATACAAATTAGGTGAGACGATTTTGGGTCCACTGATCAAGCAGAAAATCGATCTGTTCATGTAAAATTGTTGCATTTAAAAAAATAGTGATAAATAAATTTTCTTATTAAATAGTTAGTTTTTTAACCATAAATATAAATTTGTAATCATGAAAATTAATTTTCTACCAGAAAAAAACGAATGACCAAAAATGAAATTGTTTAATTTTCTGTTTAAAAAATTAATTTTCTAGCAGCAAGAAACAAATTTTTAATTAAAACATGTATCTTCAATCAAATATTTAAAATTTTAGAAAAAAAGACGAATTTCTCAACCACCAATAGAAATTTTCTACTATACTAATAATAAGTATAATAATAATAAATAACAAATACATAGACATAATTAATTTACTATAATGACTAATTTCTATATTTTTCAGTTAAAAAAATGGTTTTTCTTTTTAACAGAACATTTTAAATTTTTAAAAAGGAGAATTTTTAACAAAATTTTTTTATTTTCTCCAAACAAACCTCTTTTGAACAAAATACTTCAAATGACAATAAGGTATGTAAAGTTATAACCAAAAAGGATTAATTTTTAACCAATAATGAAAAAATAAAATTTTCAGTTAAAAGAATTATTTTTTAAGAAAAAAAATAAGGTTAGTTGTCAACCAAACAGATGACCTTTTAACCAAATACATAAAGTTTCAATCAAATAGTTGAATTGTTAACCAAAAAAACTAATTTTTAAATAAGACTTTAAGAATTACATTTTCAGTCACTAAAAATTTTCAATGAACAGAAAAACAAATTTTTATCAAAATAGATAAATTTTTAACATAAAACATGATTTTTATACAAGAGAACTAATTTTTCAAACAAAACTACGAATTTTAAACAAGATACATAAATTTAAAAAAAAATAGACAATTCGTTAACCAAATAGTTGATTTTTCAACTAGAAAAGATAAATGTTGAAAAAACATGAAATTCTTTCATTTTCATAAAAAAAATAAATGTTTAAGCAACAAAAAACGAATTTTGAACTAAAATATGTAAAAAGACGAATTTATGAAGCATCATTAGTAATTTTCCACCAGGAAAGATGAATTTTCGATGAAATACATAAATTTTTATCCATATAGTTAAATATTTAAATAAAAAACAAAACGTTTTTTAACCAAAAGTGCAATGGATATATTTTTCTATTGAAAAAATGTTTTTTTTTCTTAAGAAAGCAGTTTAAATTTAATGAAAAAACATACATTTTTAACAATAAATATTTTAACAAAATACATCAATTTTTAATCAATTGGTTGAATTTTTAAACAAGAAGGATAAATGTTAATCCAAAAATGCAATACTTAAATTTTCAGTCAAAAAATTATTTTTTACCAAAAACAAATTAATTTGTAACCGAGAAGAGTAGTTTGTAATCAAATCCATTAGTTCTCATCAAAATACATAAGGTTTTAATCAAATAATGAAAATGTTCACCAAAAAATCAAATTTAACTAAAAATTTAATAATTAAATTTTCAGTTTAATAAGTTTTTTAAATAAAAAAATAATCAAATTTCCAAAAAAATAATACTATTCTTAACAAACAATATTAGTTTTCAAACACGCAGATTAATTTTCAACCAAATACACCAATTTGTAACAAATTAGAAAAATTTTTAAACAAAAAAGATGAATTTTCCATTAAAAATGGAATAGTTATTGATATAGTTATATTTTCTTTCCAGGCATTCTTCTTTTATTCTCTCTACATGCCAAAATCATCTCAAAAAATGTATTTTCCTATTGCTAAACAGTGTTTTCTCTACACCACATTCTTTGAGAATCCTCTCGTTACTGACTTTGTCCATTAGCGCTTTACCGAAAATATTCCGCAAGTGTTGCATGGAAACCGTTTTAAATTGATTCTTATCCGTTTTTCGGTAAATCCAGGTCTCGTTACAATTCTGCGCAGTTTGTGCAAATATTGAAAATCTATTAAAAAACTCTACCTAATGGACTGGTTTCGTCAACCGTTCTCCTTTCATTTTCTCAACATAAAGAAACCATCTCAACAAATTTCTTTCCCTTTTGTCAAACAGTGTTTCCTCTGCAACACATTCTCTAAGAATCCTCTCATTACTGATTTTGACCATTAGCATTTTACTGCATATATTTCGCAGGAGTTGCATGCTTACCATTTTATCTTTGCTCTTATTCTGTTCATTGTGGTCTCAGTTCTCGCTACCATACAGTGGATCATGATACAGCACAGTGGTTGCAAGTGTTTTCGTCAATGGTTTTTCTTTCATTCTCTCAAAATGAATAAACTATCTCAAAAAATGTATTTACCTTATGTCAAACAGTGTTGCCTGTACATCAGATTATCTGAGAATCCTCTCAATACCTATTTTGTCCATTAGCGTTTTACCGCAAACATTCTGCAGGAGTTGGATGAACACCGTTTTAAATTTACGCTTATCCTTTTCTTGGTAAATCCAGGTCTCGCTTTAATTCAGCACAGAGGGTGCAAGTACAGAAAATCTATTTAAAATATTTAGCATTTGGACTTATTTTGTCAATGGTTCTTCTTTCGTTCTCTCAACATGACCAAACCATCTCAAAAAATGTATTTACCTCAAGTCAAACAGTGTTTCCTCTGTACCACATTCTCTGAGAATCTTCTCACTACTGATCATGTCCCTTAGCGTTTTACCGCATTTATTCTTGCCCAACTCTTCTTCAGAAACCTAAAATCTTAGGGGGTTGAATCATCCAGGGTTTCTTACTGTAACTATAAGCTACTGGTGAATTTATCTAAGCTCCTCTAACTCGAGTTTCTCGCCTGCTGCTATTTTCGAGGGGGGGGGGGCGTTCTGAATAGGATTGGGGATGGGGGGAGGCAAGTAACCGAGAGAAGTTTGCACAGGTCTCCTAGGGTGGGCGGAAGTTTCAAAGTTGTAGTTTATGAATTTATAGCGGCAGAAAGCAGCAGTCGAGCCGCTAGGAAAAGGCAACTGAGTTATGCGCGCTCTGGTTTATTTCATCTCATCTCGCAGATTTTCCGCATAGAAATTTCGGTACGAAGTTAAGGGCGGGTCCTTGCGCACCGTTAACGACGTTACCTCTGCCACACGACTTTTACCAACCCACCCTTGATCCTAATGAGGTGTTCATAAAATCAAAGTTTTTTTATTAGCAGTTTTCAATTTTAAATCGACGGGGTGGGGGAATAGGGGTTGTTTCCGAATTAATGTCGCCTGATAAATGCCGGGTGAATTTCCCTTGACTGTATGATTATTTACTATAGATGTTTAAATACAACTTGTTCAAATGCACCTATAGAAGAGACTTTCGAAAAACCGGCTGGAAAGGAAGGTGGTTTTTTGCAGTTTTCCTCTCTTCTGTCCAAACGTCCAGGCAAATATGAGTACTTCTAATAAAGTTGGATGCAGCGGCTTATGTCTGGATTGGATTAATTTTATACAGTGCGTATGAGCCCAGCTTAGTAAAACAAGAGTTTTTCTCGTTTTTCCACATAATTTTTAACTGAACTAATAAAATCCAATAAGAAGATTTATTTTTAATTGAAAGTCAATATTTTTTTTGGTAAAAAGGCTTCTATAAAATTTTTTATTGAAAATTCATCTTTGCAATTGAATATTTTATTGTTTTTTTACAAATTTTATTATTTGCTTGAGATTATTATTGTGTTATCGAAGTCACGCTTTTAAATTGATAATTCGAATATTTATTTGAAAATTCCTATTTTTAAGTTGCAAGCTTACGTCTTTAGGTAGAAAATTATACTATTTTGTCCAAAATGAAATTTTTTATTTAAAATTAATATCCATGAGTTGAAAATTTATCTGTTTTCCAGAGCATTCGTCCTTTATGTGAAATTCAATCTTTTTTTTCAAAATACAATTGCTTGGTTGTAAAAAAATCTGTTGCAGTTTAAGATTCAACTATTGTGTTAAAAATTGACTTTCTGTTTTTAGTTCAAAAATCATTTCTTTAACTGAAAATTTAACTATTTGGGTAAAAACTTCATCCTTTTGATTGAAATTTAATTTTTTTTTTGAAAACTTAACTAATTTTTTAAAAGGTCATTTTTTTAAATTGAAAATTAATTTATTCTAACTGGAATTTTAACTATTTCATTTTTAGTTCAAAGCTTACCATCTCTAGTTGAAGTTTAAACTAATTGTTTTAAAATTCATATATTTAATTAAAAATTCAACTGTTTTAGTAGAAAATTAATCTACTTGTTTGAACTTGTTTTTTCTGTTAAAAACCAATTTTTTGATTAAAAATATTCCAATTTTAATATAATAGAAAACTTATATTTTGAATTTTAAAAAATTATGTATTTTGTTAATAATTTGTCTTTTTGATCCAAGATTTATATTCTTAGTCAACTTTTTACATTTAAAAAATGATTTTTATTTAGTTGCACATTAATTTTCTTAACTAAAAATCTAACCATTCCATTTTCGTCAAAAATTTATCTCTGTGGAAAATTTATATATTTTCTGAATAATTTATTTTTGTATAGAAAATCGATTTTTATGCTTCAAAATTCATTTTTTTAAAGTTGAAAATTCATTTATTTGTTTAAAATGTCAATTATTTTTTTAAAAATCCTCTATTATTATTGGAGAATTTAACATTTTGTTTGAAAATTCAAAAATGATTTAAATTCAACTTTTTTGATAGAAGATTAATCCTCTTGTTTGAAATGTAATTTCTTTGGGTAAAAATTTATTTAGTTACTTAAAATTATGTTTTTTGCTTGAAAAATGTTTTGACTGAAAATATAACTATTCTATTTTAAGTTGAAAATTCATTTTGAATCTGATTTGTTAACAAAAATTTATCCTATTTCATAGAAAATTTATGTCTTTTGTTTATAATTATTTTTTTAAATAGAAAACTTATTTTCTTGATTTTAACACCTTTGTTAAAAATTCAAACCTTTTTTTGTCAATGCAACTTTTTGAGTAGAAGATTAATCTTCTTGGTTGAAATTTAACCTCTTTAGGTAAAAATTGATTTCGTTTTTTTTTTAAGTTCGTTTTTTGGTTGAAAACTAATTATTTTGACTAAAAATATAACTATTCAATTTTTAGTTTAAAGTTATTGTTTTTTGTTGTTAATTCGTTTTTTTAGTTCATAATCAATTTTTCAACGTTAAAATTTATCTGTTCCATTTTTGGTTGAAAACAGTTGCAAACAACAACAACAGTTGCTCTTTCTTAAAAATTGTTTCCCCTATTTTTATAGCATTTTGGTAAATAAAAAATTTAATAGAGATAGTTAAAAAAAATGTTTTTTTTTAAGTCTTCTTCTTGTAATTTAGACGAGACGACTTAAAAAATCTATATAGTCCGAAATTTGAAATATTTAGACCCTCTGACTCTAACCCCTTCTTTTAAACAGTGATTAACCCTATTAGCCCTACTCCTATTTAAATTTAAAAAATTTCAAATTAGTATAGTACACAATATTTGGTAAATGATGACTTCCCCATTTCCAGAATTATTTTTAAAAAAGTTACCCCCTAGAGAATTATTTAAGGGATGACTTAATATGTCACCCTAAACCTCACCCCTTGGTTTTATCACCAATCTTTCCTATTTACGCCAAATCACCCCGTTAATTTGGATTTACTTTTCACTTTTCACCTTCCTCTTCTAAAATAGCAGCCCCTTTGTGATCTTTATTCGATTTCACTTCACCCCAATCGGCACTTGATCCTCCTACCTTATCGCAATCAACCCCTTTTTTTGCAACTCCCTTTCACTATTTTCTACACCTGGATTTTCAATCACATATAGCTGTTGATTCTTATTTATCCGATTGCTTACAAGTTGTTCCATTTTTCACGACGCCCAAGAAAAGTTTATTTTTTATTAGGGGTAGCCTCTAAAATTAGGGTAGGCTCTTCTAACCTGAACCACTAGAATTGTGACAGGTTGAATCAGTATTTTTATTTATCGCTGGTTGATCAGTGATTTTTAGATCTTGACTGGATAAACCAGTAAGTGACTAAACAAAAAAAAAGGGTTACTGAATATATCAGTAGCGCCAAATTACAGATTCAACCAGTGATATAGCGCTCCACGCGGCCAAGGCATGAACCTCCAGTTGAGCCGTTCAATGATAAGTGGCATACTGAGTAAACAGTGAACCTCACTGATCCAAACATTGGACCTCACTGATTCAACCATTGAACTTTACTTATTCAACCATTGAACTTCACTGATTCAACCAGTGAACATTACTGATTTAGCCAGTGACGGAATTTTACTGAGTGCACCAGTGACGGTGTTCCACTGAGTGAACCAGTGAAAACTAACTGATTGTCAGTGACATACTTCTAGCTGTTTCAACCAGTGTATATGCTGTTACATTGCAGCTGGGTCCTCATTTATTGTTGTGAGAGTAAAGTGCGGCTTTTAAAAGATTTTTTCGCATATGTTAACATAAAGATGTTGATGGACGAATGCCTTCCATCAAAATACTACTGGTACTGAGTAAGCAGTTTAACCCACTGATTCAACCAGTGAACCTCACTGATTCAACCAGTAAATCTGACTGATTCATCCATTGCACCTCACTGCTTGAGCCAGTGACAGAATTCCACTGAGTGAAACTGTGGAAACCACTGATTGAACCTGTGAAAACCACTGATTGAACCTCTGACAAAATTACACTGAGTGAACCAGTGATATCTAATTGACTGTCAGTGACAAACTTCTGGCTTTTTCTACCAGTGAAATTTAACTGGTTTAGGAGGTAATGGCTGCAGTACGGACTACTGGCCCACAGTAACTTTATGAACCAAGGCAAGAAAATGATTAAAAAGTTTTTTTTGTTTAAAAGATCAAATATTTGTTCAAAATTATATATTTTTGTAAAAATTAATTTTTTGAACTAAAAATTTATCTGTTGTATTTCAAGGTTTAATTATTTGGTTGAAAATTCATGTATTTTGTTAAAGTTTGGGTTGTCTTGGCAGAAAATAATTCTTTCTGATATAGAATTAAACTTTTTGTCTAAAACTTGAACTACTTTGTTGATAATTAGTTGTTTTTGTTGGAAAATATTTTTTTTTAACTGGAAAATTAGTATCCTATGTTAGCTGAAAACTAAAACTTAATGTTCTCGATTTGAAATTCCACTTTTTTGTTTGGAAAATTCATCTGCTTTCTTAAAAATTATTTTTTTCTGTTCAAAATTAATTTTTTTTAAATTAAAATTTAGGTATAAAAAAGTCTTAAATTTGGTTAAAAATTTATGTATTTTGATAAAAAATCTTCTTTTTGGTAGAACATTTATCTTCTTGTTAAAAAAATCGACTGCTTGTTTCAAAATTCCTCTATTTTGTTGAAAATTCAACTATTTTCGCACGAAATTTGTACTTTTCGTAGATTAAAAGTGGTTTTTATTTTAAATTAAATTATTTTTCGATTGAATTATCAAACATTACATTTATCGTTTTTGATTACAAATTTTGTTTGCAATATCAATTGTTATATTTTTGATTGATAATTCATATTTTTCACTGCAAATTAAACTAATTGGTCAGACTACTTTGGTAAAAATTTTTCTTAAATTGCATACTTTTTGTTGAAAATTCAACTATTTTGTTAAAATTTTATGTTGGAAGGTCGAAAAATCATAAAAATAAAACTATTCTTTGGAAAATATAATTATTTTTCTAAACATCAATATTTTGTTAAAAAGACCTAGTTTTTGTTCGAGAATGAAATGTTCAACCTTTTCAATGAAATTTATTTTAATCTTATCAAAAATGTTCAACTTTTCACCTAAAAAGGCGAGTTTTCCACACAAAAAATTTAATTCCCAACAAGAAAGTTAATTTTCAACCAAATAGTTAATTTTTGTAGCAAAACACTTGAAGCTTTAACCAAGAAAGATGTATACTAAAAAAACAATTGATTTTCAACCAAAAAGAATGACTTTTTAACAGAATTTTCTTATATTCAACAAAATAATTAAATTTTCAACCAAAAAACCTACTTTTAATCATTTTAGCTGAAAGTCAACTTATTGGTTAAAAATTGGATGGGTTTGTTGAAAATTTAACTCTTTTTTTTTAAATCCAAATATTTTGTGAAAATTTAACGGTTTGGTCAACAATTTAACAAAAGTTTAACTATTTTGTTGAAAATTCAACGGTTTGGTTGAAATTTAAATTTTAGGGTAAAAATTGGACTGTTTTGATGCAAATTTAAATATTTTGTTGGAAATTGATGTATTTTGTTAAAAATTCAAACGTTTGTTTAAAATTTTCCTTTTTTCCTTGAAATTTGAACTATTTTCTTTTAAAAAACTTTTCTTTGGATAAAGATTCATAATTTTTATTGGCATTAAATTGTTGGTTGAAAATTGGATGGGTTTGATGAAAATTTAACTGTTTGTTTAAAAATTTGACCATTTTATTTAAAATTTGTTAGTTTTGTTAAAAATTCGACTTTTTCATTAAAACTTGAACTACTTTCTTAAAAATTCAGCTTTTCAAGTTAAAGATTTATTAATTCAAAGCTATCAATTCAAAGTTTTGGTTAAAAATTTCATTTTTTCGTTGAAAGTTAAACTGTTTTCTTAAAAAAATAACTTTTTTTGGTTGAAGATTCATAATTGTTGTTGAGATTTAGCTGTTTCGTAGAAAAATGGGCTGGTTTGATAAAAACTTAACTATTTTGTTGAAAATTGACGTAATTTGTTAAAAATTCAAATGGCTAGGTAAAAATTTCATTTTTTCGTTGAAGTTTGTACTATTTTCTTTGAAAACACTTTTTTTGGTTGAAAATTTATAATTATGGTTGACATTCAACTTATTGGTTGAAAATTGGATGGATTTGACAAAAATTTAACTTTTCTGTTGAAAATTCATCGGTTTTGGTTAAAATTTTAACTTTTTCATTGAAAGTTAAACTATTTTCTTGAAAATTCAGTTTGTCAAGCTGAAGATTGATCAATTTAGTTGAAATTAAAATTTTGGGTCGAAAATTGGACTGTTTTGATAAAAATTTGAATATTTTGTTAATGATTCAAAGTTTTGGTTACAATTTTTATTTTTTCGTTGAAAGTTTAACTATTTTCTTAAAAATTCAGTTTTTCATGTTGAAGATTCATAAGTTTGGTCGACATTTAACTCTTTGGTAGAAAATTCTGAAAATTGGACTGGTTTGAGAAAAATTTAACTATTTTGTTGGAAATTAACGTATTATGTGAAAAATTGAAATGTTTCTTTAAAAATTTCATTTTTTCGTTGAAAGTTTAACTATTTTCTTACAAAAATAATTTTTTTTTGGTTGAAAATTTATAATTTTTGTTGAGATTTAACTGTTTGGTAGAAAATTGGACTGGTTTGATAAAAATTTAACTATGTTTGGTTAGAAATTTTATTTTTTCGTTGAAAGTTAAATATTTAAAAGAAAACTTTTTTTGGTTTAAGATTCATAATTTTGGTTGACTTTTAACTTATTGGTTATAAATTGGATTTGGATGAGTTTGATGAAAATTAAACTATTTTTTGAAAATTTAAATATTTTGTAGAATTTTAACAGTTTGGTCAACAATTCAAGTTTTTCGTTAAAAGAATAACTATTTTCTTTGATAAAAACTCATTTTTGTTTTTGAAGATTCATAATTTAAGTTGAAAAATTCAACTCATCGATCAAGCATTGAATGGTTTCATGAAAATTATACTATTTTGCTTTGATTAGAAACTCAACTCTTTGGTGAATATTTGATCCATCTAGTTAAAATATTATCTCATTAAGATTTTTTATGGATGGG
>JAAAKG020058701.1:0-17966 GCA_010014905.2 Druon quercuslanigerum | reverse complement strand
TTTGCCTCGAAAGAGAAAAAGTTTTTTTTGGAATGGTATCCATGATTTGCCTGAAAGATGGGCGAAATGTGTAGAATCCAATGGTCAATGCTTTGAATAAAAAATGTTTGAGATTCCCTTGAGGATTAAGTGTTTTCTTTCTTGACAAAACCGGCAAACTTCAACTAACACCCCTGGTACACACTATTCTAAAAATAACATGGAATACAATTTTATATACAATATTAAAAAGATTATTATATTCAGGAAATTACAAGTTTAAAGTCAGATAGCTGATTTGAAAATCGAAAAGGATTTAAATTTTTAATTTGTTTCTAAATTTGATGGGTACTTCAGACTCACATGTAGTAGTAACTCTTTATTCCAGATATCCACCTTAAAATCAAGGAAGATCTTAGTGTTTTAATTTTGAAGAAAGATTTAAATATTTTGAGTTCTTAACTCATTGATCAAAACTTACCAATTTTATATTCGAAATTACGCTGGTAAAACTGGGGGTCACTCTAATATTTGAGACTGCCTTTAAACCCCGTTTTTTCTACTCAGATCTATTCTCCTTGCCTCGGAAAGATGCAGGTACTCGTGCTGGTGGTTAATAGTTAACAGGTGGGCTGAAGGTCCTTCTGGTGATTGCCGTAGCGATGGGTGACAATGGGTATTATCAAAGGAGTGTGTAAGTTCGCAGATGGGCTCGACTCTCCTGCTGGTATTCAGGGGTCATTATGGTTGACAATGGTATTGTGAAACATATATTCTGAGTTCAGTTTTACCTTATTTAAAAGGGATTTGAAATTCTAATCGACTTCAGTTCGATTGCATTTCCGAAGCACAACACTGATTTTATTTTCATGTTGAAAGTCCTATTTCGACCAGTTGGAACAACCAGAGTCTTAAGTAATTGAAAATAATTACTGGGCTTTACTCTAGGGTATAGCTTCCGCCCGTTTTCAAATTTGGAGATATACTAACATTTGATTCAGATCCTGGGTTTATATATGTTAGGTTCCATTGTGATGAGAACCATAAACTTTACAACCAAAAACTTGACGGCGAGGGAAGGTAACAAATAAAATCAATTGATATATATATTGTAGACAAGTTTTCCAAATTTTGCGTGCCTACCGTGAAACACAACCTGGCCGGGGGTGGGCCAGGTGGAAAACCTAGTCACAATAAAAAAAATGGCTGCCACTTACCTGCTGGATTGAACCGTGTTCGTGGGTCACATACTTCTGACCCACGAACAACCTTAGAGGCTCCTTTGATTTTTAATCGGCGACAGATACGGTTCACCCTATCGGAACCTCGTCGGAGGAGTTCCGACGTCCTCTAGCATGTCGCTAGTTCCGACTCAACATGATTATAAGAAGACAAGGAGAACGGTACAGCTCTCGTGAGTGAGAGAGAGAAAAATAAATAGATAAAATTCGTTACTGAGTCACCATCCAAAAAATTTAAATCTATTTCTTCGTACACTATAGTAAAGGAAATACCCCGTAGAACTCCCAATACAGACGATACGCGAGCATCCAACCTAACCTCACTTTATTGCCTCGGAAATAAAGGATTGCCCTAAATAAAATTAAACTTTAAATCAATTAACTCGCCTCAACTCGCTACCATCAGTCATTGAGGTGAGCGTCGGTGAAAGAAAGTTTACTTACTTTGTAGCCACTTAGCGGCTTCAGGGGTTCTCTGTGAGTCTATCATTCTTTTTGCTTTGGTCTCGTAAATTGTCGATTCTACCGTGCTCGCAGGTTCTCAAGCCAACTCTGCTTTTTCCTTTTCCTCGTTCCGTTCCCTTACCGCTGTTTTCCGCCGGGCCTTACAAACTTTCGGTATGGCCTCCGTCGATTGGCTGGTATCAACGGGCGACGTACACGCTTCCCTGGTAGAGTTCCTCTTGCCGATTGGTCCCGTCCTTCGGACTACCGCGGTTGCCATTGGTTGCGCGCACGCTGCTCTTAACATGGCTGCCATGACTTGGGCATGGTCGCCTAGCAACGTCACTAGCGCGTGTCAGCCTTTCCCCTCTCGTCAGCGTATGGTCACTTATTCACGTGGTGTTGCAGGTGTGGTTGAGTCGATTACGGTGGCCCGTCTGGTGCTGCCCCTGGCCATGGTATTACCGCCTCGTGCTACCCGTGCCTGGGCTCAGGTTTCGGCAGGCCCCCTGGCGTCATCGAGTGTGATCACTATCAGCCGTATGCGGGCGTATGCGAAGTGCCGTATGCGGCCCTTCAACTTATGGTATCTGGTGGACGACCACCTCCTGTTGTTGACAGCTCCATGTTTATGAACTGTCATATGGTTCGTACTGTGGATGTTTTGCGCTACTCGGGATGTTAAGGATTCTGTATTCGTCGTCGCCACAGGTGTGTCGTCCTAGTCCTCTTCTGGTGCCTTTTTATCAATTCTGATCCCTCACATTTACAGTTTGTTCATACGTTACTAATACACGGTCGAGTTCCTTTTTAAATACTTTATGATTTTGTTCCGGAAAACGTCTCCAGAAAACGTGTAGCCCAAATCTAGGGTTATGTCGTGACATTCGCCTATTTCTCTGGCCCTACTTTAATTTCCGCTGGGCCTAGTGTCAAAATCCGCAAAACAAGGGTCTCCTACACTGCTGGCTCCTAGGCTCTTACTAACCGGTGTTGTTGCCCTACTGGGTGGTACCATTGCCCCCTCACCTCCCCTCCATATGCCTTTGCTGTGAACGGGAGTGTAGGCTCGTGAAGACGCACCCCTTAAGGCCTGGTCCTCCCCCAATCCATGGCCAGTGTCGATCTCCATTAAGGAGTATGTTCCAACATGGTGAACAGTTGGTGGAACCCGATTCGCTGCTTTATAGCTTCCGGGGAACCTCGCGCCGTCCCCTCGGTACCTTTGTTCGATGCGCCCAGCTCCTGCGGGACCTCGTCCTCTGGGTACAAGGGTACAGCCAGGTTACCCAACTGACGCGTGAAGTATCGCCCCATACCTCCCCAGTTAGGTCGTTTGTCCATCCCGGTAGCTGCGCTATTATTGCGCCAAGATTGGCCCTAGACTGTCCATTATGTCTTTCGACCGAAATTTCCGAATTGGGCCCTACCGTATCTGGCGTTTCGGCATCAGACGGGCTTTCCACTAAATCGAGGTCTTCCCGATTGTCCTTTCGCATTGCTTCCCCCTCCCCTGAGTATTGTCTTCCGATGGTGTACGGAGCCGATCTCGATATACTAAGGATTACGTGAGATTCCCGAGAAAGTTCTAGGCTCTTTCAAATCATTATTATTTCCCCGAAGAATACTGAGTTCTCTAACCTATTTCCGGTAATGTTACTTGTTTTCCCCGATAACTCGTGCCTCCCGTGCCTAATCTCAGGTATCGATAGGCCCCCTGGCGTCATCGAGTGTGATCAGGATCAGGCTGGTTACAAGATAGTGCAGCCTCTAGAGAGCGACATGGACTTGTTGCGCAGTCTCTTCCGTATCCGACCCTTCAACTTATGGTTTCTGGTGGACGGCTACTTCCTGTTGTTGACAGCTCACTGTTTACGAACTGTCATACGGTTCGTACTGTGGATGTTTTCCGCTACTCCGGTTGTTAAGGATTATGGATTCGTCGTCGCCACAGGCGGAGTCCACGTCCAAATATTTATTAAAAATTCAAAAAAATGGCGGAGATATGGGACTTTGAAATTTTTGGTTACTTTTTTTTGATAGTTCTATATCTTTGTCTCTAATTAACCGATTTGATTTTTTAAGGTCTAAAATTGTTTGCAATGACATCTAAATTGAAGAGAAAAAAATGATCGTGGTGAAATTTTTTTTCTACATTTTTTTGAAAACTCAAAAAACTTAAATCGCGTTTTTGAAAATACGTGTACTTTAATTTATTTTATTTTTTTTAAAGAATTTATACATGTACTTTACAAGTCCTGCAAGTTTTATCTTGGGACCGCCAGTGGTTTATGAGAAAAAAATATATCATCTTACGGTCCTATATGACAAAGCGACAAGCATTATGCCGCGCCGCGCCACGTCCACTGCGATTCGCTTTTGTTTCCAGATTAGCGGCAAGCATGCTTGTTTATATTAACGCTAAACCTGTCTTAACCACAAATGTGATGGTATTGGTGGCAATATTAAAAGAGCTGCTGCTAAAACAAACATTTAGCGTCCATGCGATAATCAGGTGACTAATTCTAGAGAAAGGTATGACTGGGCTAAAACACACTTCAAAGACATTCATGTCGAATTCTACAATATCAATGATTACAAAGCAGAAGAAGCTCTTTTAAGCGAAATATTTAACAATTCTATTGCAATTGAGGGTACATAACAAATGCGTTTTGCAATTCCCATTTCTAAGACGGAAGTAAAGACGAAACTTTTTTCTAATTCCGAGGAGTTTAATATAGTATCCGTATTTAAAACCCGGAGCAAAATGCATAAAACGTGCAAGGTTCGTCGTACCAAATAATGCATTATTTAATTCGGGAAGCAAAGAATTTTGACATACTCAGATAATTCGTTTATATGGTATGTAGCTCTTACTTATTCATGTATTTCCAATAATACTTTAGCAATGAAAATTGTTGCTAAAAAGATATTTACCTCTACTTCTTATTTTATAAATCGATGTCTTACATTGAAAGCATTATTTAAGGTGTCTGAACAGTTAAATAATGCGCTACACCACGTACTAGCCCCGTCGCGTCGCTTTGTCGTGTAGGACCGTAAGATGATTTATTTTTTTTCTCATAAACTACTGGCGGTCTCAAAATAAAACTTACAGATCTTGTAAAGTACATGTATGGCTTCTTTTGACAAAAAAATAAAAAAATTATAGAGCACGTATTTTCAAAAACGCGATTTTAGTTTTTTGAGTTTTCAAAAAAATGTAGAAAAAAAATTGTCACTGTATACGCCGAGCTACAGCCAAATATCTTTCCAAGACGAAAATTCTTGATCCGCTTGACGTCGACTCCACCCACAGGTGTGTCGTCCTAGTCCTCTTCTGGTGTCTTTGCCATCGACTCTGATCCCTCACATTTATAGTTTGTTCATTCCTTACTAATACACGGTGGGGTTTCTTTTTAACCCGTTTATAATTTTATTCTGTGCTCTCCACGTCGCTTAAGAATTGGTACCTGTCAAACTCTCTATTTATTTTAAACGTCGTGGCTGTGATAACATTCATAACTTAAGTTCTATCGTGATTTGTGTGCCATCGCATAACAAAATAAACGCTTTCTTTTTTGGTTTCCACGCGCGCGTGATTTGAATTATGCATGGTTCTGGCTTTGGCGAAACACCGCGAAGTTTTTCTCCTCTATACTCGTTATTCTTTAAAACTTCGTTACAATATATATATATCCAGGTGTCTATATCTGAAGGCGCAAAATTGGGAGTGCAGTACCTTGAGTTCAAGAACTGATCATTGTGCCACCATATTCAATGTTTCGTTGGTGACTTTTATGAGCAGCGTCCGAAGATTTATAGATATGGAATCATTGTATTTTGCCAGTATTCATCTACTTAAAAAATACAAAATTTTCAAGAAGCACATCAATTTTCATCTACGCATTTAAATATTAAATTTCAAAATAACCGTTTCTAACAAAATAGTAAAGCTTTTAACCAAAGAGTTGAATTTTTAAATGCCGGTGAAGACAAGACCATAAATTAGTCCAGCCAACAAAGGCAAGACGCGTTATTAGTCCAGCCGGTCAAGACAAGACTATAGATAATTTCAATCAACAATGACAAGACATGTTATTCGTCAAAAGATGCTCACTCGCATTGACATTTGTTTCCGAATTTCATGCATTTGTGAAACATAAGACGATCACACATATTATCATTTGTTTCTGAATTTTATGCAGTTCTTAAACATAAGACGCTCACTCACATTGTCTTAACCGACTTAAATAATAACATGTCTGACATTTGTTGGTTTGACGGATTTATAGTCTTGGCTTAACTGACTGGGCTCATAACACGTCTTGCCTTTGTTGGTTGGACTGACCGATAGTCTTGTCTTAATCATCTGGACAGCAAAATATTTTGGTAGTCCAGACTGTCTTTTGCCTTGACAGTATTTAGATTGCCAGGACATCGCCATGATTTCTCTTATTATCACTAGGACAGAGCCAATTTTTTTGCCCTTATTAGATAGACTGGTCTTACCAGTGTTTCTAGTATTGTCCGTGATTTTGCTGATTACATTTTATTGAAAAAGCTGCACCTCTTCAAGTTTCAAGCGGGCATTAGATTCGCTCGTGGACATATTTGTCTCATTCAGCCCCACCTATCTCGAAAACTTTTGATTTTTTTGACTAGTGCCAATTATGATTTTTTCATCAGGAGGCTTTGAACTACATTATGCAGCAATTTTATCCAATTTGACTGGGACTGGATTTTAATGTAAAGTCTCATATCGTATTATTTCTAGCGATTATAAATGGTGTATAGTGATGTCTAGAGGGTTTTTTAAAAATATTTTGTTATGGTACATTATAGGAGAGGGGGAAGTCTTAAAGAGGACCTATAATCCGCTACGTAATTTAAATAGGCCCCTTATTATATCTTTATATTTCCAGGCATCTTGTGCAAGTTTGAGAAACACTGCCTGGTATTAAAATTGATTTATAAAATTTTCTGTATTCATTATTTTTATTCTTTGCTGAACTATGCCACGCATATTTAATTAAGATTGAATAATTTTTAATATTTTACTTACTTCAAAAGTAATGATTAGATAAAAGAATTTGTAATCAGAGCATCAGTTATCATTCATTTTTTAATATTTGTACGCTAATTTATTTTGCTTTTTTGTTATTGTTTTTCATTTGAGACTCTTAAAGAAAAATGATGATCCGTAGCTGAGCACCGTGCGAGCGTCTATCCCCACCTAACGTTCGTGCATGTGTCCTCTCTTAACAGCCATGCGCATGCGGAAATTTGTATTCCATTTTTACTCCCAAACTTGTGATATCCTGTTTTTGCTTTTAGCCGCTCCAATGTAAAAGTATACTTGAAAGAGAAACTAATGCTTCACCGCGTCTTTCCCAACTTTGAGACAGCTTTATTTTAGTCTTGATTCATCCTTAGTTCACTGCTGGTGATATTTCATCAAATGTACATTGGCAAATAATAATTGTTTGGTATATATAATACTTATTCTTTGGGTACATAAAATTAAATACTGTGGCTGATTAGAATGAATCGCTTCTTTAAATCGGCATATCAACTTTTATCATGTTTTACAACAAATAATCATCTTTCCACTGCCTGATAAGTAGTTTTTATACTTCTGAACTGTGATCTATGATATTATAAACCTGAATACTTTTTTAATCGAATACCGGGGAAGTAGAAAGACGAAAAATCTAAGGACTCAGACTCTCTTCTAAATTCTTTAAATTGAATTTTCTTTAATCGAAGAACATGAGAATTATTGTTGGCATTCTGTATTTCATATTACTGGTTTTTACACACTCTGTTCGTAAGTCTAATGATTTTTTCAATTTAATGTTAATGTCGCCTAAAAAATAACCCACTGTTGTAATCTAATCATCGACAAATGACGTCAAGGACTTAGGTAGGAGGAAGAGTTTTTCTGCATGCACAAAATGTTAAATACGTTATTTTTCGTCGTTATTTTTTACGATTCAAAGAATAACCTCGCATTCTATCAAAAAATGATTTATGAAAAATTTGTTGCCCTTTTTTGCGTCTTATGTTGTTTTTCCAAAAATTTAATTTTAAAATTTTTTATCTTGATATTTACAAATAAAAGAAACGCATCCCATCAAAAACTTATTAGTAAAAAATTCAGAGATCTGCCTTAGCGCGCAATTTGTGTAAATGGATATTTTTTCAGATCTTTGATAGTTTGACAGCAAAATGAATTTTTTATTACTTTTTTATGGTTAAAACCAAACCCGTTGGTCAAAAAATACTAGTTAGCGAACTCGATCTTTCTTTACGGTCCTTTAAATTGTGTAGAATTTCAATCTATTTTGATTATTCTTTGCCAACTTATCCGGGAGCTAATTTAATTTTCCCGCTACTATCCCTTCCGACGCGCCGGCCAACTCGTAGAATTAGTTTCGCATTCGGTCGACGTGTAGCGCTAGTGTAACCCTTTCTCGAAACTGAGATTAATCGCCACGGAAATAAGAAATTTTCGACTTGAAACAGGGAGTTCATTTGCAAGGCGACCGTTGCTTGAATAAATTTTTGCTCTTTATGAATTATCGAGAAAGTTGAAGTTCCTTCATTTTCAATAATAACCTGAAATCTCTGTCAAAAATGTATAGCACTACTTTTTTTAAAGTAAAATAATAGGGGCCTACATTTTTACATAGGTTTAAGTATTGGTCTAAACCTAGGACAGACCTGGCTTTTTCCGGAGACTTTGAGTAAGTCCTAAAAACAGACAAGGTTTTTTCGGGAAGTGTGCTCTGTGGGTTAGATAAAAAATTCGTAATTAGAATGAATATAAACAGAGACGCAAAATCTTCAAAGCCCAATCTTTAAATTTAATCTAATACAAATGGAAACGCGAGATCTCCGATGAAAATCTTTAAATTAAAAAAATTATACACAGAAGCAAGTGATCTGTAAACAAAATCCCTAATTTCAAATTTATAGAAAAAGATACGCGGAATATCGAACCTGGAGAAACCTACATTTTTACAAAATAGCTGCCCGGGATCGCCAACTTAGCTATTGCTGTCATTCGGCATCCATTGTCGCGTGCTCTTACGCTGGCTCCTGGGGAACGCTTGACTTAACCAATCTGACGTCGAACTACGCGAATCGAATTTTCCGCACATTACTCGGCAGCTAAGGGGCCTCGGGCAGTACGGAAAAGTAAGGGTAAAGTAAGCTAATGGAAACTAAGACATCTTGGGCGCCCAGGACGTCCAGGTAGTTCGTGGTGCACTGCAAAAGTTGTGTTTTTGCAGAAGTTGATTCGGTTCATTGGAGCACCATCAAGCCACTGTACACCAGTCACAGCTTTTTGTCTGCTCTTCCATCTTCACGTTGCTTTCCACAGGGCCTTTGAGATTTCATGGTCGTGCCTTGTTGATTTGTTTATGGAACGGAATAGGTCCAAGAGGTTGACTCCACCAATGTGGGTCTTCGTGCCTTGTCTGACATACTGACTCGGTTTGACCAGTAGACTACTAAGAATCCCACTGGCCGCTCGGACATGGCTGCTAACACTTGGCCGCCCGTCCATAGCTGCCCGACCATAGCCGCCTGCCCAACATGGCGGTCGGTCCAGTGATGCCTTTTGAAGCTGGAAGCTGAGTCACTCTTTATGAGTTCATCCTCTTTCTAGTCATGATTTCTATGGTGAGCTAGCAGACTGTCAACTTTCGGTACCGTCTGCTTGAATGTTTAAGAAAGTACAGTTCGCCGTATGTCAAGCTTCCGTGATTGTTTTTTTTCGAGTTTGCAGTCGAGCGATTTATGATTCGACTGTTGTCAATTGTCTTCCTTGTAGGGATGCCTTGAATCTTCATGTAGCTCATTATTTATATAGAGCAAATGACTTAACTTAGCGTAGCTAATTATTTATATGGAGCAAATTACTTAACCTAGTTATTATTTTAGGCTCCGATCTTGCCATAAATGTTGCTTCACTAGGTTTGTTTGCGTGACGTTTCGAGGTAGGATTTGGCATCGGCGAGATCCCGGAAACTTACTTTTACATTGTCAGCATTTTGCATCTAAAAGTTCGTTTAGTCTCCCTAGATTATTCCTACTAGATATAGCTTAAGTAATAATCTAGGAAAGCTAGTCTAACTATCTCGTGCACTTAACTCTAGGTAGTAGAAAATAAAAGAAGAAACGACTATCATGGAACTTACTTTATTCCTGGGCCCTCATGTCGTCTAGAGTTTGGTGCGTCGTGAAACATTTTTCTCAATTTTGGAGGAAATTCTGAATCAAAACCTTCCGAACAACTAAAGTTGCGTGATAAAAAAGGAAGTGGTACGATCAATCTTAATTATTAATACCAGATGGTATAAAAAAAATAGTTATATGGGACTAGTAGTTTTACTGAGAATCTTCCAACCAATTGTTCGTCTTTAGTGAGCAAGTCGTATGCTGATGGTCCCAAAAAAACGGACTATGACGCACGGTCCTTGCATTTTTCCCAAATACTCTCTTTATCCCTTTTTGAACTGGTGAAATTACCTGAGTTTTTAGCATGACCCTGCCTTCCTGCTTAAACACCGCGTGTCGTTGCGTTTCGTCGTAGTTCAGCAAATCAAGCCGTTCTTAATCTCTTCGACGCAGGCTATTGTGAGGCTTTGGCTCCCTATCTACATTCGGGCAGAATGGCTGAACTCCAGTGATGCTATGTACGATCGTATTGTAGGCATACCTGAAATCCCTGAGATACACTTCTCACTTTCAGTGTTGCTGAGCTACGTATGCTAAAATCATCGTTTTGATGACTCAATTTACCTACTCCACCTGATCCGCCTGTGGGTGGTATACAGAAGTAAAGGATTGTCGGATGCCATACCTTTCGGCCAACCTCTGAAACGCTTCGTAGACTTATTATTAACCAGTGTTGTCCGACACCAGCACTTCTGGTGAACCTCATCTGTTAAAGGTATTGTCCTCGAAAGCCTAAATCATTTTCTCCGAGTTTTCTCTCCTCATAGACGACAATTTTAATCATTTAGTATAGAGTTCTCCAAATACAACTAAATACTCGAATCCCAGTGCCGCCTTTGGTCGCGAGGTCATCACGTCTGTGGCCACCACGGTCCATGGCTGTTGTACTACCCTGCGGTTTATTAGGCCCGCGGCCGGCCTTTGGTCAGCTTCAATTATTTGAAAAGTTTTACAGGAGCGCACCGACAAGGAAATATCGCAGTACACGCCTGACCAGTATTTCTGCACCTTGTGCTCTCTTTTAATTTAGCACTAATGAAATTTTGCATGAGCTCCTGACGTTCCAAAGGACTGAAAAAGCACAATTCCCAAGACATTGAAATCTATGTACTCACTGATATTTGCAGTTAATAGAATCTTCTGCTAACCGTACTTTAAATCTAAGGTTGTTATGTACTTTGCGGCTTGAACTTTCTCAAGAATCTTTTCCATTTTTTGTGAGAAATACATGCCTTTTTTAACCCCCTTGTTAAGCCTACGACAGATAACGTTAAAGTGTTATGTCCCTTCTGATTTTCGGGTCATTGCCACGGGACTCGAATACCCACTTTTTGATGGCTCTTCTATTCCGACTTCCAACATTCGAGTTACCTTATCTTGCATATATTTTAAGACTTTCGGAAACACTCGATAATACCTCTGTTTTATGCACGGGTCCTTCCACGTATGTGGTATGAGTTATTCCATCTGTTGCTTGAAGTTCTCGCAGGCGGAGACTTACTGATTCCTTCAACTAACGTGGCCAGTTTCTGTCGCTAATTTGCAGGTATTTGCCAAAGGCGGCAACACTGGACGAACGATGCATGTTTTCCACCCCTTTTCTCTGCTTCCAACTCATTACCTGCCTCAGTATAATGTTGAACTGTTTTTGAGCAGTCGGCCCTATATCAAGCTTCTTAACAGCTAACATGTACGGTTTCCAATGTGTGAATGTAGCTCATAACCAAAAACACCTGTTCTCTACTGCTCGGGACAGTATGGATCTTCGTCATTCGCAAAACACGATCGATTTCGATGGGAAGCACGTGACTTTGACCTGACATCTACGAAATCATATATTTCTCCGATTTCTAGATCACCAATCTTATATGGTTTAATTGCACGGTTTTTCCAGTCTTCCGCATCGATTTTTCGAACTTATTATTTTTCGCTTTCTCTCCCTATAGTTTAAGTCTCAACTGTATTATATTTGATCTAGTTGCCGATATATTTTATTGAAATATCTTCATCTTGTTTATATTAACCCTCCTCTAAAGAAGTGTGTGAGGTCTAGGGACCAGGGAGAAAGATTTACGATGAAGAGAACTTTGAAAGAGATATGTACACTAATCTTTTACTCTTCGAATGAAATAAAAGTTTTATAATTTTGTTCAAATTAAATTGATTTATTTATACGAAATGCTTGCCTTAACATTCCTAATTTATTAAGTGCAAATTAAACACTCTCATTAGAAGTTTTTAAAGAAAATAATACTAGAGGAACAAATTCGGGTCCAAGGTGTCCCGGATAAGGCTTAAGCTTTTCTACAACTTCATCTGGCACGGTTCGGTTGACTGTTGCATATAATTTTAATGTTTCAAAGAGGAATAGATAATTTATTGGGACATCGCGGCCGATTTTGCGTGAAATGTAGCCCTCAAAGTAAAGAAGTCATGCGAATAAGCGAAATTTAGTCAGTTTTTTTTCTCACTGACAGTGAGTCTCCAATCATATGGGAAGGGTACATCTTAAAATAATAACTTACTTTCGCAATCCATTTAGCTAAGTGGTAGGCTGCAGAAACACTAAAGTAATATTTCTTTGGCTAGGTGCAACTCTTAATATTATTAGACAAAGTTCTACTATCCTGTTATAATAATCTCCAGGCAAATAAACTTTTTTCCTTATAAAAATATTCTACAAAAATTGTATGGCACCCTCTTTCTTCATTTAATTAAAGTGTTAATTCAAATCGTGGATCTTCTAATGGTTTAAAGTTTTCATAATTTATTGTTCTTCAATTTATATGAAATCTCTCGAAAATTGAATATTTTTACCTTTAGATGGTCAAACTAAAACGTTGAATATGCCTCCAATCATTCTATCTTGCACGTAATACCTAAACCCCAGATGTATGACATTGCTGCTAATGAATGTTTTTAAAAGAAGACACTAAATATTATCTTTCCCTGTGTTGGAAACCGTTGTATCGAAGCGCATACCAATCACGCAACTTAAAACATTCCAATGAGAAAAAACTGCTTCTGCGATCATTTTACCTGTTGAATTATTAAATTGGGAAATACCAAAAATCTTATGGTAATTGTAATCAGTAGTCACGACTCAATTCCTTTTAACATTGTTGCACTTTCTAGCTAAATTAAGAACAATAATTATTAAGCTAATTAATAAACTACTATCATAATTAACTTCCTACTTACCCTTTCTTTTTGCAGGACCAATTTGGCCACATAAGGAAGGCGCAGTTCATCCAGACCCTCCCATTCGATTTTATATTCTTCATTACGAAAACTCTTTATATATGGCTCAAATTTTAGATCAAGGCCTTCAGCAAGTGGGAATTGTGGAAAATTACATCATAGGAGTGATTAAGTCTAATTATTTGTGTCCACTTATAATTCGTAGAAGGACAATGCATTATCAATATGGAAGAGTTAGATTACATATCGAGGCAGACATAGATGGTGAAATTGCCAATGTGACTGATCCAATATTAAGAAATGATCCTCTCAATGATCGTTTTTTCAATGGAACTGGTCCAGACTACATTCGTTGGGCTGTCCGAGTATAATAATTTAATCTAAGAGCTCGCAGGAATTTAAAAAAATCGTAAATATTTTGTTATGAAGATGTACTGTATGAAAGAAGAAACAAATTTACAATAAAATATCATGCTTTTGTTATAACTAAATAATACTTTTACTGTACCGTAGAAGACCCGCTGAACGGAACGGTTATACAATGTGCTGTATGCGGAGAAAAAAGATAATTATAATGTACAATTGTAGCTATAATATATTTATGTATGAACATAATAAAATAAAATAAGATAGAGTTCGGTTAAATTTAAATGTGTAGATGTTTCGAAATGATTTAGTTCAATGAAGAGAATTGGGATAACCAATCCCAGTCGTTCAGAAATATGGATTTTCTGCACACAGTAACACAATCTTTCTTTTTCTGATACATAGCGTAATACAGCAAAGGCTACAAAAATATTAATTTCTGAGAAAGACTTTAAGATAAGGATGGGTTTTATTTTCTTTTACCCCACGTCTCAAGACGGTCGGGTATTCAAATCCCTAGAAAAAATAATGTGTTTATTATATAAATAATTTTGATTAGCGAGATTGTTTTCATTCGAACGCCAGTAATAAAGACTAGAAGGGATAAAAGACAATTTTTCCAGAGTTAAGTTTTTGCTTAGCTTAGACAAAAAGTAATCTAAAACTATTTTTGGATCTCACGTTAATTCGAATAGAAGAGACCAATAGAGTTCCTGATGCAGAACCTCCACCAACAGAACAACCATCAACTGAACTTCTAGAATTCCTCTTCTCAGAAATTCTTGCCGGATAATTATCTGGAACCTGGGTGAGAATCTTCCAAAGTCGACGAGGGTTCCTGTTAAAATAACATTCTAATATTTGATTCTAGTTTAAATTGAATTGTAATACGTATCAATAGGAATTGGAAGAGAGGGTCTTAAGGCTGCTCAGGCCAATCGAGCACTGCCGGTAAACCTTTTTTTTATCTAATCACTTTTAATTTTCTGACAGTTTTTACAATTGTATTGAACACTGGGAAAGTACGAAAGAAAAATATTTGCCTTTTAAAAGTAAATGCATCAAGTTCCTGAGACTCCGGATCTATTTTCCAGGGTAAACAGCTACTAGACTTTGTCTTTGTGGGACTTTCGAAGTCAATGTCTGGCATTTGACATTTCTCAGCGACATCATTAAAGGTAAAAGAAAAGAATTCAAATTTCGTTTCCTTTTCCAACTTACTGGATTCAAAATCTGCCTCATAATTATACTTCAAAATTATATATTGTGAAAGGGTATTTGGTTACACCGCACAAAAACAATGAAATTATAGTATTGAGCTTTCAAACGTTGCTGGAGGAAATCAGGTTAGAGTAATGAATAGAAGACATCGGCGCTCACCGAACAGTTACACTGCTATCCGAGAATATAAGAGATCATCGGCTAGTATTTAAGAGAATTTTATTAATTGTTGTAAATTTTTCTTATCGTACTTAAACTCAATTGCTTGCACTAAATATAAATTTAAAAAGACTGAAGAAAATATTAGCCTAAAATATAAGAGTTTGATGGGCAATATGTAATAAAAATCTAATAATAAATTGTCCATGCTAATAATAATTTAAATGAAATTAATACTAAATAAACAATAAACTAACTAAAGAATACTTGCCAGTCTACGGGAATCCTAGTATAATTCTTCGCCAGGGACCAATAAGAGGAGATTTCCCAGTACATGTACAGTGGATTGGGTTCCCGCTCGTACAAGAGCACTAGAGACACTGTATCAAGCGGCCGCGGAAAATCTTTACGTTGACAGGAGTCAGCGGCCCATGTGAACATCAGCGAATAGCGCAGCTCTAGTGCCGAGTTGCGACACTCGGATCTCGATTGTGCGCCACCGCGCTGCGGGGAAGCCGAACTGGCAACTATTTCAATTACTTTCTGCGCCTCTCATTCTACCAATTTTTAGTTGCAATCTTCTCACTCAAATGGCTTTCCGACTCTCATAAAGAGAGTATCCCCGGACAGAGATATCCAATTATTGCATTAATTTTGATTGTAGCTTTCTGAGATCACGGTTATGGGGCTATTAGATTAGGAAGTTTCTGAGTTATACGGCTATGGGGTTTTGGGATTATAGGATTCTGAACTTTTGGGGTTGTGGAGTTTTGAGGTATTAGGTGATATAAAGTTATGGGGATGTGGAGTTATCAAATTTAATTCTACATGATTTGCAGTTATATTGTGACTTGCAATTTTCTTGTGATTCACTGCAGGCTTATGGAGCCTATAGGTTTTGAGGTTATAAAGTGGTTGATGTATAGAATTATAAAGCTAAAACTCCCTGAAATGGAGTTTTCAGATTTGCGTCTAAGTTTTTCGTTTTTTGCTGCATTTTGGATTTGAATTTTATTGGGATTTGAGATATACGAGTTTTGAGGTTATAAATTTGGAGGTTATTGGTTTTAGAGTTATAGGTTATCGACCTAAGGTTATTGAGCTGTGAAGGCATAGGTGTATGGCTTAAGGGTTGATACTGCTGGATTCTATAGTTTCAAGCTGTTTTTGAGGTTAGAAAAAACGCTGTCGTGATGAAGCAAAACAGGTTTCGGATTCGGTTACAGCGACCCAAAAAACATATAATCCACTTGGTCCGGTTTAGGGAACCCTACACTCATTTTTTGTGGTCCGTTGATATCGTAAAAAGTTATTATGTGAGATACATTATATAAAGTTGATGAATGTTCATTTTTTAAAACAATGTTTGCTCCCTAAAATGGAAAACATTTATTATATTCTGGATATAATTAGATAATCAGAAAAATAAATAAAAATATAAATCAAAAAAAGTTATTATTTTCTAGAATTAATGACACAATCAACGGATGTTCAGAGCAATATTTTTTTAAGGGACATTTAGCATTTTTTGAAACTATTTTTTGCTCTGTAAATCGTGAAAATTTATTCTTTGCTGCAATTAGTGATACAATTGATAAACGTTAAGGGTAATATTTTCTACTTAAAATATTTTTCAGTTATTTAAACAATTAGTAATCATTCAAGTAGGTCTGTTCATAGGGAAGGTGGAGAAAAGTCTATATTTTTAGAATCTCTTACAACACGTCGCTTAGTATTCAGTACTTCCTTATTTCAGAAAATTGTACCAAATAGATTAAACAAGAGCTACAACACTTAAAATGCATAAATTTTGTATAATTTATCCCGAAAGATAATAACTTTAAACGATTCACAAAGAGCAAAATTTCTTCAGACAAATAATAATAGTTTAAGTGATTTAAAATTATTTGATGCTCTCCTGATCCAAAAATTCTTATGGCAAACACTCAAATTATGAAAATTTTTAGGGCTACGACGATTTAAAAGTCAGATACTTCTTTCCCTTCTTTGCATTGCTCTCATGCAAGTTTATGCAGAAAAAGAATGGTTAGAAATGACAAGCGAAAAGGGACAAACAAAAGAATCGAAACCCAGCGTCGCAATTTAGCACTGATCAATCAGTTTATGTCAAGCACTCTAAAGTACCTTTCACTGAATTGTCCTTTCATGCCAACGCTTCTATGCTAAGCGTTTAATAAAAGCACTCTGTCAACAAAATAAACTCCCAGCGTTGCTGCTAGACTTTGATTCGCTAGCTTTAACCAAGCAGTCTAAAACACCTAATGAGAAATGGTTATCTCCTTCCAACGCTCCGACTTAGCTTCTACGCTAAGCGTAAAATGTAAGTATGTACATATATCATAAAATCAACCCCTAGTGGTGCTATTTTCGAAATCATAAATAAATTCCACCTGGATGGGAGGGGCGGGGGGTTGCTGGAGAGCCTGTTGAGTGACTCGTGTCGGAGTGATATTCTAAACCGATTTTTTTACTTACCCTTGTAATATGTAACATCAGGTAGATTCGAGTGAATCATCTGACTTTCGCATGAAACATAATCAAATGATTATTGTGGATTATTGCACTAAACAACAACACTGGGAGTTAATTTTGTTTCATGGGTGATTTCTTAAATGCTTTGAGTTGCAGTGAAAGTGGGTACCGTCAGAACGAGATAAGCATTTCTTATAAGGTGTTTTAGAACCAAAATACTACAAGTATATGTTCTATGTTACTTCAATATGACACTATTAATTACAAGATCGTTGTGCAAATCGACTATTTTTGACATTTCTTTTCTATTCAAATGCAATAATTTACTCGCAAAATTATGTACAAGTGTACTGCCTTCGCTGCACACAGATACGGAACGAAAACTATTACAAGCCGTGGTGGCTCACTTGGTTAGACGCTCGGACTGCACCTCAGAGGTCCGGGGTTCGATCCCTGGGCCGGTACCTCTAGAAATGTTTCTATGTACCTTTACCAAGGTTCTGGTGGTTCGGAACCCACCTTAAGCTGTAGGTCGCCCCATCGTGCACTTGACTGCAACCCAGTCCGTCAATGATGGGGTAAAAAGCAGGCTTTGTCCAATATGTCGTTGGC
>JAAAKG020058690.1:0-10222 GCA_010014905.2 Druon quercuslanigerum | reverse complement strand
ATTTAGAGAATTAATAAAAAATGGCGCAATACGCATTTTAATAATTGGATTTTTTTTAGTAATTTCAAGATTTTATCTAAAGTGGCGCCATGCGCTTTTTAATAATTGGATTTTTACAAATATTTTGGAGATAGTTTCGAGAGTTCATTGAAAATGATGCCATGCGCTTTTTAATGATTTTAATTTTTTTTATTAGTTTCGAAAATCAATAGCAAATAGCGCTATGAGCTTTTTAATCGTTGGATTTATCAAAATATTTTCAAGAATTAATCAAAAATGGCTCCATGGGCTTTTTAATAATAGGATTTTTTCGAATATATTTAAAAGTTAATTGAGAAGGACGCTATGCGCTTTTTAATAATTGGATTTTTTTATTAGTTTTGAGTATTAATCGCAACTAGCGCTATGAGATTTTTAATCATTGGATTTTTAAAATATTTTCGAAAATCAATCAAAAATGGCTCCATGCGTTTTTTAATCATTAAATTTTTACAAATATTTTGGAGATAATTTAGAGAATTATTAAAAAATGGCGCAATACGCTTCTTAACAATTTGATTTTTTTAGTAATTTCAAGATTTAATCGAAAATGGCGCCATGTACTTTTTAATAATTGGGATAGGATCAAAAATAAAGTAATCATGTACATAAGAATTGATTTCTTTTATTATCCAAAAACATTTTCATGCTCGACGAGCCACTCATAAATACACAAAAAACTCTTAAAAATTTTTCAAGACATTCATCAAAATAGACGCATACTAATTATAATCTAATTTGTACCTTGTACCTGTAACAGACCAAGACGGTCCCAATACTTACAGCCAAGTAGCTGACAAGAATTTTAAGAGCGGACATATCATCAACATACAACGTTTTTACAGATATATTAACAGTCCCTGTCAGTATATTAGCAAGGAGGAAAAAAGCAAGACCATTGTAGTTAACAGCTTCAAAAATCTCTAGGCTTTCAATAAACTGCTCCTCAACTTCCATTCGAGCTTTCGCTTTCGGCAAGTTTCTTTCCTTAGCATACACTTTTCGCGTCTTTTGGTTCTCGTTTTCCATTTTGGATCGAACAAACACATCTATCAAAATTTCAGCCAATAACAAAAGTGTCAACAAACTGGTACTCAGCGTAACAATCCACGCACAATAACCAGCATTAGCAAGTCGTCTCGAAACTGAAAGAAACGAGTCACAAACCAGCATCACTGCACAAAAATGCGATGCTATCAACGACAATTTTATGCAGAGTAGCATAGGCTGGTTGTACGCGACTCTAATCTCCAATTTAAGCAATTTAATCTCCAGAGATTGCGCATTCAGTTTTGAATTAGCACTCAAGTTCTGGTAGGTTGAATGAATAAGTTTTCCGATCGAAACCCCAATTAAGTAAAGTCCCACATAGCCTGGAATTGACACCAGGCCCTCGCGATTTGCAGAAATAAAGTCGTCTCTAGATCCCTCACTCAGGATCCAGTTTTTCAAGCCTTTCACATTCAAACCGTACTCGTACATTGCCAGGATCCAGAGTCCTGACAAGAGCGAGTATCTTGAACTGATAGTTTTTGAAATCATACTCGTGAAAAGCTTGACGAAGGCTAAGGTTATAAAAAAATTCCAATGGACACCATATTCCGTGATGTGTCTCTGATATCCCAAGTATTCTATCGCGAAAAAGCGCCCGAATCCCAAAATCAAGAGAGGAATACAACTTTTAAATGACTTTATCATTCCCTGAAATAAATTATTTTTTTCGTCTGTGCTTCTTCCTCTCGCTTCCGGCGCCACTAGAGCATTCGCGATTATAAAAAGTCCTACTCCAGTGTCCATCAGACTGTAACCATAGACTTCAGTCTTTGCAAATTTGCGTGGAAAAATTTGGAAATCGACTGCCAAGATGCATATGACTGTTGTGATATTTGTCCAGGCTCGAAAATGCGTCAGAAATGCCAGCTTTTTGTGGTTCAAGGTCGAAATTCGGTTTCCGGATTTGGATTTTTTCAAGCTGATTAACACAAGAGTCATGAATGAAAGTAGTAACATGAGAGCACAGACGTGGAACAAGTGTTCGGATAATATTGTGCAGCATAAAATGGATGGAACGACGGTCAATATAAATTCTAAAATAATTCGTAGATTGCGATTTAGGCTTGGTCCAAGTAAGCCTAGAATGGAGTTTACGAGAAAAATACTAAGCACGTTTGGGAGAAGTAGGAAAATTACTTCTCGTGGGGTGGTTCCGCCATGATTTGACACGAATTCTTCCTGCTGTTCGCGATAGCGGGAGTCATCCAGAGATGCCATTTCTGAATTTGAAAATTAATTTTAAAGGAGAGCTGAAAATAGCAGAATTAGGATGGCGACTGGACCGGAAATTGAATTCAATAAACGCAAATTTACTCCTTATTGTAGCAAAATTGATGTTTTCATTATTTTAATAATTTTGGTCAATTTAGAAAAATGATTTCTAATTTAGGGATCATCCATAAATTATGCTTCTAATTTTAGGCTTCAGCAATGAATGAACAATTAAAATGAAAAAGCAATTTTCAGAGGAATAGTTATACTTTTCATTAAAAAAAATAGTTTTCAATGACAAAAGAAAGATTTTTTCTACCAAAGAGTTAATTTTTTTTTCTACATTATTGCACTTTCAAGAAAACAATGACGAATTTTTTATACAAAACAGTTAGTTGATTTATCAAACAAAAAATGAAATTTATACCAAAAAGTGTGAAAAAATGTGATTAATTTTCAACAAAATAATTTAATTTGCAACCAAAGAGATAATTTCTTAACTGAAATTTTTAATCGTGAACCAAAAAAATGAACTTTTAAAGAAAGTAATTAACTTTAAACCTAGTTTTTAAATTTTGAACCAAAAAGATTTGTTTACTACCAATAAAAACGATTTTTAAACCAAATTCAAGAACTCTTAACCAACATGTTGAATTTTGAAATAAAAAAAATGAATTTTTAAACAAAATTATTAATTTACTACGAAAAAATACGAATGTTTAACAAAATTTAAGAATTCCGAACCAAAAAGTTGAATTTTCAACAAAAACAGATGAATTTTTAAACAAAAAGATTAATTTATTACCAAAAAAGACGAATTTTCAATCAAAATTAAGAACTCCCAAACAAAAAGTTGAATTTTTAAGAAAGAAAAAAAAACTTATTTAACATTTTAAAAAGTAGATTAACTTTAAATCGTAGTTGTTAAATTTTTAAACACAAAGATTACTTTTCTATCCAAATAAAACAATTTTTCACAAAAATTTTGGAATTCTCAAACAAAAAGTTGAATCTTTAACAAAAAAAGATTAATTGCTAAACAAAAAGAATAATTTACTACAAAAAAGGACGAATATTCAATAAAATTGAAAAATCCCCAACCAAAAAGTGGAATTTTTAATAAAAAAAGAAAACTTGACTAAATTGTAAGAGAGCAGTTCAACTTTCAAATCTAGCTTTTGAATTTTAAACTAAAAATATGAATTTTTAAACAAAAACAATAATTTCCTGCCAAAAAATACGGAATTTTTAACAAATATCAAGAATTCTAAACCAAAAACTTGAATTTTCAACAAAAACAGATGAATTTTTAAACAAAAAGATTAATTTACTAACAAAAAAGATAATTTATAAAATAGTTAATTTTTGTACTGAAATAGTTAAATTTATTAATTTTGAACAAAAGAGTTTAGCTTTTAAACGCAAGTAGCTGAATTTTTAAGAAAAATGAGAGGCAAATTTCCAACTAAAAATGTAAAAAAATTATTTTATAATTTTAAATTATTTTTAAGTTGATTAAATTTTTAAATTTTTTATTGGAAATACAAACATATTTCAATCAAAAATGGAATGGGTAAATTTTCAATTACCAAAGTAAAACTAAAATTTCTAATCGTGAAACAAAAAATATATTTTTGAAAAAGTAGTTCAACTTTAAAACCTACTTTTAAAATTTTGAACCAAAAAGTTGAATTTTGAACTAAAAAAGATGAATTTTTAAACTAAAAGTTTAATTTACTACCAAAAAAGACTAATTTTTTACTAAATTCATGAATTCCGATCAAAAAAATTAAATTTTTAACTAAAAGAGATGAACTTTTAAACAAAAAGAGTAATTTACTACAAAAAAAAAGAAGAATTGTTAACCAAATTTATAAATTCCGAACCAAAAAGTTAAATTTTTAGTTTAAATTAAATTAGAATTAAAATGAATCTTTACAAACGTTTAGCTTTCTCAAAAATTATATGAATTTTCAAAAAAGTAGCTTCATTTTTACGAAAAAGTTTGCAACAAAAGAGTTTACTTTTCACGTTGAAAGAATGAAAATTCAACGAAACTGATGAAATTTTAACCAATAATATTAATTTTCTACCAGAAGAAAAAAGAATTTTCCACAAAGTATATGAATTTTCAAACAAACTAGTTTAATTTTGAAATAAAAAAACCTAATTTAAGGTAGTTTTTAGAGTAGAAGTAGTATTTACAAAAAAATATATTTCTAAATTATTGTACAATGTTTTTTTTACATTATTCGTTAAGAATTCACCTCTTTTTTCTGTTTTGAAAATCATTTTTTAAATTAACAATTTAACTATTTTTCTGAAAATCCTATTTTTTCTGGTTACGAATTAGATTTTTAACGCAAAATTTAACTATTCTATTTTCGGTTGAAATTTTATCCCTTTTGGATGAAAATTCAACTATTTGGTTAAGAAATTGATATTTTTTATTTAAAAATTAAACTATTTTGTTTCAAAATGCATACACACTGTGGAAAATTCTTCTTTTTTTCTTGTCAAAATTCATTTTATTGATTAAAATTTCATTAGTCTGGCTGAAAGTTAATTCCTTCAACTTGAAAAATAAACTCTTTTGTTGAATTTTTTTTTTCGTAAAAATTAAATTACATTTTTGAAAGTTCGTGTAATTTCTAGCAAATGCTTTTGAAAATTTGTTTTCTTCTAAAATTAAGTATTCCAGTTAAATATTCATAATTTTAGTTGAAAATTCATTATTATGTTTGAAATAAATTTATTTTTGATGAAAAATAAACTTGTTTGTCGAAAATTAATTATCAATTATTATTTCTTTGGCTGAAAAATGAGAAAAATGAATATTGAAAAATTGTTTCTCTTTTGGTTGAAAATAATTTTTTCCTAAACTGAAAATAAAAATTCTATTCCAGTTTAAGATTCCATAATTTTAGTAAAATGTTCGTTTTTTTGACTGAACATTCATTTTTTGACTGAAAATTTGATTATTCAATTTTTGGTTAAAAATTATCTTTTTAAGTAGAAAATTGGCCTTTTTTTAAAATTGAACATTGTTTTTCTTAACTTAAAACTTAACTATTTAAGTTTTGATTGACTATTTATCACTTTTTGTAAGAACTTTTTTTTTGTTTTTTTGTTTTGAAAGTTCAACTATTTCAGTTAAATATTCATAATTTTGGTTGAAAATTCGTCTTTTTGGTTTAAAATTCTGGGAAAATCAAAAAAGATGATCGGGAAAAACCGGGATTTTGAACTCTTCTGCCGAATCGCCACCCTGACAGTATTTTAAAATCGAGAAAACTTACTTTTTTATTGAAGGTACAGAATTCTTCCTTTGATGAAATTCCAGTCGATAAGCGCTTTATTACAATTTTCTACACCTGGGAATATCCATAGTACACGTAACGCTACAACATCAGGAGAAATTTTTTTATATATTTATTTATAGATTTTTAACGAAAATCGAGGAATAAATTATTTAAAGGAAAATTAATATAGGAAATATATTAAATTAAATTTTAAACGCTTTCAAGTCCCGATACTTCAAGTAAAAGTATTTTATTTTTAATTATATTGATTAATTTTTAAAAAAATATTGGAACTTGCAACCAAAAGTAAAATATTAACATTTTTAACTTAAATGATAAAACTTGAAAACATCAAACTTTCAACCAAAAATATTATTTTTCTAGTAAAAAAGTCGAATTTTCAACAAAATGTATAAATTTTCAACCGATAAGATTAATTTTCTAGCAAAAATGAAGATTGGTAACAAAATAGTTCAATTGTTAACTCAATAAATCAGATTTAAATCAAAAAGGTGAATGGACACTCAAGAAAAAGATTTTTCTACGAAGAAAGCCGAATTTTTAACAAAATGTATGCATTTTGATCTAAATAGTTGAATTTTTAATCAAGAAGAATAATTTTCTACCCACATATAGGCGTATTTGCAAAAAGTATGTTTATTTTTAACTAACTGGTTTAATTTTTAAATAAAACTCAATTTTTAATAAAGAAAGATGATTTCTGAACAAACAAAAAATGATTTTTTAACCAAAAAGATGGACTTTTTACAATGTAGCTCCACTTTCAACCAGAGTTGAATTTTGAACCCAGAAAATAAATTTTCTACCAAAAGGAGTTGAGAGCAGTTGAATAAAAAAAAATTTACACTAAAAAAGTATAATTTTTTATATAACACATAAATTTTCATCCAAAGAAAGGAATTTTTAACCAATAAGATTAATTTTCTAGCAAAAATAAAGATTTGTAACAAAACAGTTAAATTTTCAACCAAATAAATCAATTTTGAATCACAAGGACGAATTCTCAACCAAGAAAATTATTTTTGTGCGAAAAGTTATATTTTCAGTTAAGAAAGAAAATTAATTTTCAATTACAATCAACAAAGATATTCATTTTCTATGAAAAAGCTTAAATTAAATTTTCTACCAATATGATTAATTTATTACCAAAATAGATGCTTTTGCAAAAAATAACTCTATTTTCAACTAAACAATTGAGTTTTTAACTAAAAATCAATTGTTATTCTAGCAAGATGATTTTTCAACCAAAACTATAGTTTTTTAACAATGCAGTTCGACTTTAAACTAAATAGTTGAATTTTCAATCAAGAAAATTAATTTTCGACCGAAAAAAAAGATTTTAAATCAAATATGTGGTGAAATTTTTAACCAAAACGGCGAATTTTCTACTAAAAAAGTCAAATTTTTAACAAAATATATCAATTTTCATCTAAATAAAGGAATTTTCAACCAATAAGATTAATTTTTCACCAAAAGGGACGAATATTGAACAAAAGACATGAATTTTCAACGCAATAATTGAATTTTCAAGTAAAAATGATAAATTTCCAAGTAAAAATGGAATATTTACATTTTCAGGTAAAAAAAAATTATTTTCCACAAAATGGTTCAATTATTAACCAATATGGTTTAATTTTTAACCAAAAATATGGATTTTAAAGCAAAAGGATAAGATTAATTTTCTCGCAAGAATCAAAATTTGTAAAAAATAAGTTGAATTTTCAACGAAATAAATCAATTTTAAATCAATAAGATGAATTCTCACTTAAAAAAAAAAAAGATTTTTCTACTAAAAAAGTCGAATTTTCACAAAATAATTGCATTTTTATCACAATAGTGAATTTTTCAACAAATACGATTACATTTTTTACCAAAAAAGACGTATGTATTTTTAACAAAATAGACAAACTGCAAAAGAAACCATTGCACTTTTAACTCAAAAAACATAAATTTATGACCAAAAGTGTAACTGGTTATATTTTTGGTTTGAAAAGAAAATTAATTAAGAAAATAATTAATTAAACTAATTTTCATAAAAATAGTTACATTTTAAACCAAAACGATAATGATTAAACTAAAATTATAAATCTTCGACCAAAAAGACATTCAATTTCAACCAAGAATATTAATTTTCTACCAAAAAAGATTAATATTTTCAATAAAATAATTCAATTTTCAACTAAAATTATGAATGAATGAAAATATGATTAATTTTTTACGAAAAAAGACGCATTTGCAACAAAAAGTTTATTTTTAACTGAACAGTTGAATTTTTAACTAAAACTCCGTTTTTAATCAAACAAGATGGTTTTTCAACCAAAACGATAGAGTTTTAACATTGTAGTACGACTTTCAACTGAATAGTTTAATCTTCAATCGAGAAAATTAATTTTCTACCGAAAAAAAGAAGATTTTTAATCAAATACGTGGTTGAATTTTCAATTTAAATGCAAAAAAGTAGTTCCACATTCAACCAAATAGTTGAATTTTAAACCAAAAAGACTAATTTTCGACTAAAAAGTTCGAATTTAAAAGAAGTACATCAATTTGCATCAAAATAAATGAATTTTCGATCCAATAAGATTAATTTTCTAGCAAAAATCAAGATTTGTAACAAAAAAGTTAAACTCTTAACCAAATAAATCAATTTTGAATCAAAACGATAAATTCTCAATAAAAAAAATATTTTTCTTCTAAAGAAGTCGAATTTGCACGAAATACTTGTATTTTTATCGCAATTGTAAATGTTTAACAAAAAAGATTAATTTTTTTTTTACAAAATAAGACGTATTTTTAATATAATACACAAACTGCAAACCAAACAATTGAATTTTTAACTTAAAAAACATAAATTTGTGACCAAAAATGGAATTGGTTATATTTTTGGGTTGAAAAGAAAATTAATTTTCTATTACAAAACTAATTTTTATAAAAATAGCTACATTTTAATCCAAAACGATAATGATTAAACTAAAATTATAAATCTTCAACCAAAAAGAGATTTATTTTCTACCAATAAAACAGTAATATTTTCAAGCAAGAATATTATATTTAGTAGATATTTCAATCAAAAAATATTTAAATTTTAAATTTAAAAAAGGTATTTTTAACGAAATAATTTAACTTTCAAATAAAATTATAAATCTCGAACAACAAAAATTAAATTTTCAACCAATAGCATTAATTTTCTACCGAAAAAGAGGTATTGTCTAGAAAATACACCAACTGTAAACCAAACAACTGAACTTTTAACTAAAAAAGATAAATTTGTGACCAAAAATGGAATTGGTTATATTTTCGATTTGAAAAGAAAATTAACATTCTATTGCAAAACTAATTTTCAACGCAATGGTTAAATTTTCAACAAAGAGACTCATTTCCAACAACAAAAATTAATGTTCTGCGAAAAAGATTAATATTTTCAAAATAATTCAATTTTTCGCTACAATTATGGATCTTTAACAATAAAAAGTAAATTTTCTACCAATAAGATTAATTTTTTACCAAACTAGACGCAAAAAATTTTATTTTTAACTAAACAGTTGAATTTTGAACTATAACTCAATTTTCAATCAAGCAAGATGGTTTCTCAATAAAAACGTTTAATTTTGAGCAGAAAAAAAATGGTCAGATTAGTTACATTTTCAACCAAATAGTTGAATTTCAAGCCAAAAATATTTATTTTTTATTTAAAACAAAGTCGAATTTTTAACAAAATAGATGCATTTTCATACAAATAGTGGAATTTTTAATCAAGAAGATTAATTTTCCACCAAAATAGACGTATCGATTTTTAACAAACTACACAAACTGCAAAACAAACATTGCTCTTTTAACTAAAAAAGATAAATTTGTTACAAAAAATGGAATTGCTTATATTTTCGGTTTGAAAAGAAAATTAATTTTCAATCACAACACTAATTTTTAACAAAATAGTTACATGTTCAACCAAAGAGTTAATGATTAAACTAAAATTATGAATCTTCAACCAAAAAAAAAGATTAATTTTCAACCAAAAATATTAATTTTTTACCAAACAGATTAATTTTTTACCAAACTAGAATAGACTTATTGGGCTTATTGGTAAAAAATTTTCACGAGGAAGAAAACAAATTTTTATATTTTTGCAAATCTAATATTTTTTTAGTTTACGCAGATTACAATAACCTTTTTAAACAAAAATGAAAAAAATACTCACGGAACGAGTTTAGATTACCATCTTTTTTTCAAACAAAAAAAATCCTGGCAAAAGAAAAATAAGTTCCGAATTTTCATTTTCGAACAATAATATTCGAAATTTTCATTTTGAGGTTAGAACTTGAGTAAAAAACAACCTTAAAAATGTATGCATGTATATTCCTCCAGTACTTCGGGATTAAAATAACATAATTTAAAACCTTCTTTTAATATGTATGTAATATATTGCACACATATCGGAAAGTAAAAAGCATTTTGAATAATTTTGACACTTCTGCTATTTGTTGTTGGAGCGTTCAAAGTTTACTCTAAATGCTACCTACCATGATCTAAGAATACATGGTCTAGCCGTAAGCTCTCCCAATTTCGTCCCCAGCCGCGCTCTACCACCGCCAGCC
>JAAAKG020058679.1:0-17968 GCA_010014905.2 Druon quercuslanigerum | reverse complement strand
CATATCTTGTCTTTATTGGCTGAATATTAGCAATAAATGACAAGTTCACATTGAATGACCTTGAAAAATGACCTGTGCCTGAAGGCCATGATAAGGCCTTTCTAAAAGGCATTTCCCCGTGAGAGCCCAATAACTTTCATAGGGAACATTTTTTTCACAGAGCTGCAGGTTAAAGATATTTGGTAATGTTTCTTAGAAGGGTTGGATGTTTACCCTCTATAACTCGAAAACTGTCCATTTTCGGACTTTGTGACCCATAATACTTTTGATCGAGACCTTGAGAACTACAATTTTACGAAGTTTAATCAAAATCGACCGAAAGCCATTTCATGTACATTTGCTGCGGGGTCCTTCTTTGTTGTATATTTTTTCTGCTACCCAGCTTTTAATATTTCCATACTTTTCATTAATTTTACAGGCAGCGAATAATTTCTTTCCAATCGGACACCAAATAAGAGTTTAGTCCTTTGTATTAGAAACCATTTTTATTTGTAAGATAATTCTCTAAAACTGATGGGTATACTAAAAAAGCTAACACTCTAAAATTCACACTTTTACGAAAGTTAGATGCTAGCAATCTTTGGTGGTTGGTTTGGTGAACCAACCTAATATATTTGATATAAATACTTTTTAAATTTAACGTCTTACAATGTTTCCCTCTTAAGATATCATTTTTAGTTTTTCTTTTTAAGTAGGGAAAAGGAAACCAGCCCTGGCTTCGTCTGAAAGTACGGGGAATTTATTCTATTTTTCTGAATTCTATCATAGTTAAGAAGCACGTAAGATAATATTTCTTCTTGAAAAGAAGGTTGATGGAGCGGTATGAAAAAAAATTGTCGAAGTTTGTAAAAAAAATCTTTTCTTTTTACCGCATTTCCTAGTTGGCAAATAAAAACCAGATTCGATGCGAAAATCACGACTAAATCGATCAATTTGATTAAACGCGTTCACCCCGTGGTACGAGAAAATTCTAAATAATAACTATTCACATGTCAATACTGACAACTGGTGGCATCAACTCAACGCAACCATACCGTACGCGCTGCCATTGACTATTTGTTGCTGGCACCTGGTGGTGAACGCAAGGACCGTTCCCGCCACAAAATGATAGAGTTGAAATACAATTAGCTAGTATCTATAATTTGCTCCCGCCACTCTGTCCACCCGTTTGATCAAATTTATAGATTTTGTTGCGATTTGCGTATCGAATCCGATTTCTATGTACAAAATAGGAAATGACGCGAAAAGAAAAGAGCATTTACGCTAAAAAAAACCTGCACAACACTCAGTCTTCGACTCGTCGTCGCGTCACCTTATAGTTCGTGTTGGGCTCTGACACTCGTGGCGAGAAAACCGCTCATTTTGCCTCTCGTATCGAAATATACTATTTTCGATTCCATATCTGCTTGTGAAGGTATAAAACAAGTCACACTGTGTCGGAACGAATTTTTTAAATTTAATTGGCAGCTTCGGTACTGAATCTTTGCTTCAAGATGGCGATTCATTTTTTTAATGAAGCTTGCACGTTTATAAACACAGATAATAATCTCGTTTAAGTGACTCCACACAATTTGGCCTTAAAACTTAAATCAGTCGTCATTCTAATCCCAGAAAATTGAAGTCAAAATCAATTAAATAGACAAGTCAGTGTCACCGATTTTCTCGTACTTACCGATAGCTAGACAGTTATTCATTTAAAAAGTTGTTTAAATAACAGTTTTTTACATCGGTTTTATGTAAAGTGATATATGGTGATAAACCCACTAATGACACAGCTATGATATCAACATAATAAAACAATATTTTATTTCACAAATAAAAAAATGAAAATCACATATTAATTCAAAGATTAATTATAAACTGCGATCCGGGAAAAGTTACCCTGATTCAGTAGGCATTTAATCTACATAGTTTCAGTTTTTGAATAAAATCACTCGAATTTCCCAAAAGAAACCAGATGCGTGATTTTGTATACTTAATAGAGATTATGGTAAACTAAACTATGAACCAATCTGGCAATGGCAATGCACCGATATTGCAGCTATATTCGTAACGCGCCACTATTATCGCAAAAACTTATGTTTTTTCTAAAGCAAGTAGCCACTTTTTATTGAGGTGAGGTCTCCTTATACTACTTCCTGCTATTTTCCACAAAATAGTATTTATGACTAAATACTTGATTGAGTTAATTAATAATTCAGTTGCCCCTCTATTGTACGCATTCATATATTTTCAAATCTCCTTAAGAAAATAAGTAATTAATAATACGTATACTCACGTTACTTTTTGGTGGAAATGTTGGTTCAGTATAATCTGCGCTGTAGCGATAACTTGTAATTGGATTCACTACCGGGCCGGCAAGAGCAAGAGCATTTATACCTCTCGTACTGCCTTCCCCTTCACTATCAAGAGCTATGACACTTTCTGCATTACTAACACTAGATCCTGCACGTATGTCCGCTTTGACATCCGAGAGGTTGCTGCTTCGATCACTCTCTCGATAGCGATCAGCACTAGAATCGGTCTCTTCTGTGGAGAGAAAACATTTTACATCAACATTTTACAAAAACATTAAGATTTTTATACCAAACTGTATCTTAAATAACACAGGACCACAAAAAGAATGTATGAAATGTAGTGGGACCAAACAAACAAAAACACGTTTTTGTTTATTTTAAAAACAACATAGAGCGCAGACATGACGTTCTAAATACCTCTAATTAGACTGAAACGCATCGACCGGGGAAAATTTAAATTGTGCACTCAAAGAAGCCTTTAGATTGTAATTTTAAACTCATTTCAGCTTTTTAGTAGAAAATTGAACATTAATAAATATGAGTTTCATTAAAGCCATAAAGAAAACATTAAAACTGTTTGAGCGGGGTGTAAAAAAATGACATGATTCTAAATGCGCATCAATTACCCACCTCATTTCCAAGTGAGAAAGAAATAGAAGGAAGCCGACAATGATGGCACATGGAAGTAAAAAGATAAGTGTTCACACACCTAACTAAAACCTGAAATGTTATATGGTCTTAAAGGAATACTAACATGCGTTAGTAAGCCCTGCTTGAATCTTTTTCGATTATTTTGGAGAGAAATATTAAGAATAAGCATGGGTTTTCAATCTTTTTTAAAATTACAAATATCTCAGAAATGATTAAACATTTCTTACGCTTGTAGGGCTTATTTTGAAAGGTATATTGTGCAATTCGTACCAAAATCAACTGAATATTTGTTGGTGCACATTTACAGATTTTACAATGCGTTAAATATGACGAAAAATAGCTTAAATACTTTAATTAATGGTTGCTCTCTTATTATACGCTAATAAATTGTCGTTTATGTTTTGTTATGTTCAACCCTTTTCCAAAACTGTAAAAGTACACCAGTAAATGGGTAGGTGAATTCAGCTCGATATTGTGTTTACCTGACGCTAAAGCTCTTTTGGCTTTAAAATATACATCCCACGTGTCTCGCGCTTCGCGCTCGATTCAAGTATGTCAAAAATGCGAAGTTTTCTATATTATGCTGAACTATATCATATTAAATACAAGCGTAAGTCCACCGCTCCCCCGCGTGTGGGATTTTGGGGTGGGGGCAAAATCAACAATGAGTTCGCTCATAAAAACATGCCTATAACATATGGGTTGGTAACACAGCTGTTGGTCAAAAAGGCTGTTAAAAGAAATTGAACTACTTTCTTTGGCCCTGAAAACGTGTGATGAAGCTCTCATAATTCTTTTGAAAGTTATCGTGCATACAGATTACAAATTGATGAAAACTTTTTTGGGGGACCAAAAGTCTTTAACATTTTTAAACTTTTGAAAACCAAAAATTGATCAAGTTTTCATATATGGCATATATACTTTTTCAAGGCATTAGAAATGGTTGTAAAATAAGTTAGACTCGAAAATGAGGATGAAAATATTGTTAAACTGAGCAAGGGTCCCCCAAAAAATGGTTTTTGATATTTATTTTGGATACATACAATACAATAAGAATGCAATAATTACTTTTTCCTCTTAGGGCATTCTTTTTGATCGGAAAACCCTGTACAATTTTTGTAATACACACTTTCATCCATAAACGACCCCATTTCGAGATATGAGCTACGAAAGAAGCGTGCCACCCGCGCGGTATAACTCACACTCTACTCTGAGGGTTGTTTACACGAGTACGATCTCAAGAGAAAAAAGTAATGCCAGCATTTTTATTTTAAATTGTATGTACTGCTTGTTTGTAAAAATTATTTTTGATGTGTAAACATTTTAGATCTTAAAGAACCTCAAAGAAGCCCTTCAGTTATTCTTTCGACTTCGTACAGTACTCTTCTACATATTGATATGTGTATGGAAAAGTGAAAGTTATTATTTTGACTTCGTTTAGTTATTCTTTCGACTTTGTACAATATTGTTCTAAATATTTATGTGTATGAAAAAGTGAATTTTTACCCATAAAACGGGTACTTTTATCAACTTTCATGCAATAATTGAAAGAAAATGTACAGTTTATTATAATTAAAACTAGGGTACTTGTTAAACCTATTGGAAAATAGATGTCTGGAGACTTTTGGACGGCATTACATGTAAGAGAAAATAGAGTGGGACGATGGTCGTGGGGGCTAAAGCGCAGGCTTTGGACCCACTCTGTCGTTTGTCTTCATGTTAAAAAGAACCCGAGTCTTTAAGGACCCAGCCCTACTTAAAATTCTTATATAGGAACCTACATAGGATCCTATATGTTTCATCTGTAGGAAAAGACATGGGGTCCTATATAGGTGCCTGTGTAGGATCCTCTCTAATAATGTACCTACTGGTACTTAACTAATGGTACCTCATGGTACCTAATGGTACGTATGTCTCTAGGTGCTCCTGGAGGACCAAAAACCTTCTGTGCAGCCCTAGGTGCCATAGCATACGACTGCGCATCACGATATAGTCCATTACAGGGAAACATATAGGATCGTACACAGGAACCTTTATAGAATCTTACGTCATTTCCAATAGGTGGCACCTATAGGTGAAACATATAGGTTCCTATTCAGGATCCTATATAGGATCATGTATGTGAATTTTCATTAGGGAGCTGAAGACTGAATTGTTTTTGGTTTCTATTTTCTTGGTGTCATGAATTTTTGATCCGTCATTTTGGGTGAGCCAATTTCAAAGAAATTTCAAGTATTAAAGCTAAACTCAAAGTGGCTCACGCAAAATGGCGGAACAGAAACTCGAAAAATGTACAATACATGGACTTTGTTGACAATATTCTGATGAAGGTGTTTTTTTGGTTACTGTATTCGAATCTGAAGTCAAAATTGCTAAAGGATCCGGCACCAAATTTATGGGAAAATGGCATCGCAAACTGCCGAACGCTAAACGCTCAAGAATTTAATTTATTAAAACGTCACTGCTATAACTTTGAAAATGGTGGCCCGGTGATACCACTATCAAATAAGGATAATCTTACAATGATATACATCCCGCGCTGGTCTAACAACTGAACGCTAAGCGCTCGAGATGTAGTCCAAAAATCAAAACATGCTTCCGTAAGCGCAGATAAGGTGCCAAAGTAAGGTCGAAACAAAGCGCGGTTATTTTAACGATATATATCGCGTGCTTCTTAAAACATCTGAATGCTTAGCGTTCAAAATTTTAATTTAATAAAACCTCACTGTTATAACGCTTAAAACAGTGCCACCGTGAGATCAATATCAAATGAGGTTAATCTTACAATGATTTACATCGCGCGCTGGTCTAACGGACCAAACGCTAAGTGCATTTAAATAACTATTTTTATTTTTTATAACTATAATTAATTACTGTTATTTGTGCGGAAACATTGTATTTTTCAGACGCCTATAACTTCGTAGACCACAAGTTGAAGTTGCCGGAGATAGTAGGTCATGCCTGAATAGCAAGCGATCAATTAGTAACGAAATATTGGAGCTCCAACTAGAGCATCTTTAAATCATTTGGATGAATGAGTCTTCACCTTAGCGCCGTTCCTTCCTGGATCTCAAGCAATTAATAGACCATATATGATACCCGGACAGCAGATGCTTTTGTTTTTGCAGAAACTTTGTATCGAAGCCAATTCTCATCAAGATTTTGGTGATGAAGAAAGCTTTAGTGATGAAGAATTTGAAGATGTTTTTGCTGTAACGTTTGCTGTAACTGTTTCAAGAATTGTATACATTCTGCTGTCTGATTCCTCAGTTACATAGAGAGGACCTGATGACTTTTCTTTGCAAGATGCATCAGGGACTTTTTGATTAATTTCTGAAAGTAAGTTTCCACTAATCCAGCCGGCAAGCTACAAGTATGGCCATTGCTACTGTAAGAGAGTCTCTAATGCAGAGATTTATGCCTGGTAATATTGGATTAACAGCGGTAACCAGAGAGGAATATGTAGAACGATATGTGACAGCATTCGTCAATGAACTCTACAATCCACAACCAGAAATTCCCAGAACGATTGCTATCATAGATGACACTTATGCTTACACTCAGAAGAGCAGTAGATTCCGTGTACTGCTACAATAATTCTGTTCCTGTGATCATAAGGGACTTCACCTGGTGAAACTTGCTCTCATTGTTGCTCCAGACGGGCATAAGCTTTATATTCAAGGTCCTTATTTTTCGGACTCACAAAGCATTGACGCACAAATGCTTATCAGTGAATTTGAAAGGGACGTGAAGGGCATGAGAGCATTTTTCGACATTGACGATATTTTTATAGGGGAGAGAGGATACCGAGATGCCCCGCCGCTGCTAGAGCAATAGGGTATTGAAACCAAGATATCGCCGTTTCTCCAAGCAGGTCAGAGTCAATTGTCAACAAAGCAGCGAACGAAGCACGGCTCATAACTAAATTGATATGGATTGTTGAATCTAGAAATAGCCACTTAAAATCCATTTTTATGTAATCTCGGGGATTTCTTCCGTATTGGTGGTTACATGATTAACAGATATCATCCTGTTATCGAGATTCAAGGTGCTACCGTAGAAGCTGCAAAGGAATACCTAGCGACAGCTCGTGAGGCTAATGTCATGCAAGCACGCGTAGATCAGGGGCGGTCTACGCAATGGGATTGAAACGGTCGCGTACTATTATCATTACATTTAGTTCGCAGACCAGTTGTACGCGCGCTGCCGTCGTCAGCGTCAGAACGGGGCAAGGGGAAGGTTGACTGTTTTACCATGCTGTCTTTTGACAACTTTTGAAAACAGTGCGGCGTGCGACATAACCTGTTTCCACATGGCTTCTTTCAACGAGGCGAAAGCCAAGCTGATGCGAATGCAGTTCGTGGATCGTCAGAATAGAAAACCTTGCGGCCGCCAACCTTCGTCCCTGCAAAATTTGCGCAAAACCATCCAGGGAACCCAGCTTCTGTGGAAGCACCTGAAAACGAAGCACTTGAACCAGGATCCACTGGAGAACTTCTTCGGGCTTATTCATTATTCACGTATTACCAGAGGAAAGAATTAGTGCAAAATTATGAATATATGATTCAAAAGACATTAAAAAATGTTAGTTTTTCCTCTTTTGCCTCATATTCTTCAATTTTTGCACTAACTTTCATTTTCCTTAGATTCTAATAAAATTAGGGTCATTTATGAAAAGAAGTACACATACATATACGTGCACTAACATATGCACATACGATCTAGTTCACAGACCAGTTGTACGCGGCGCTAGCTCTCGGTATCCATCACCGTTTCATTCCCATTGCGTTGACCGCCCCTGGCGTAGATGTTGACAATATGCGCTACGGCAATGCGAACTGGAGTCGCCTACATGAACAACAAGTATCAGAATTTTCTCGCCTTACAATAGACGAACTACACGACATCACGATTGACGTTTATTAAGTTCAACTTGCACCAGCTTACATTCAAGACAAGCTGCGAAAGGATGATGATAAAGAGTCTCAACTAGATACGCCACGTAATGAACGTGATTAAATCAGAGTAAGAATATATTCTCTTTTCCGAGATGCGAAAAGGTATCAACTGTGGATAGCGTGCAATGAAATTGTTGTTCTAGAGCGAGACAATAATGAAATAATTCTCGGCTATTATTGTACATGTAAAACAGGGACCAGGACTCTAGGCACGTGTGCACATATAGCGAGCGTTTTATGGTTCCTAGGCAATGTACGTCACCATAAAAACGTTAAGTATCCCCAATCATCATTGCTACACAGGATTCTACATCGTGTCAATATAGGTGAGCAGGTAAACCCAAATAAAGAACCACAATTTATTTAACGTATTTTATAAGTTGCAAATAATTTGCAACTTAGGGTTCACAAGACCTTTAGAAAACAAAAGAACTTTATAAAAATTCCCTCAAAATGAAGGTTTTCTACCCCCATTATTCTTTTCTTAATTTCAATTTTGCACCAAAATAAAAGTTAAGAAATTTCACTTTTTTAATTGGTAATAACAATTTCGAGGTCACTATTCTTTTAAGGTTTCCCCGAACTATAAAAACCATCCCCCGAGCGATTTGTGCAGTGCGCTATAGCTATATATACTACACTCTTCTCGCAATATACATCCCCTTGATATATATAGCCTTCCAGGAATTTTTCGCTGGTAGCGCGGCGTCCAAGTGGATAAGAGAGGTTAGCTGCGAGAACAGCGGAGTTATGCAGTAGAGTAGCCACAAAGCGGGCAGTGCACGGGCACTCATGTGTATGTTTCACTTCGTAGTATGTAAAACTACTAGAAATAGTTCATACGACCCTTACTTGTTTACGTTTGACGCATTTCACACTATTTCTATCCTCATAGCTGTTTTTTTCAAGTGAGTTAATATTTAAACGCTTAGCGTTAAGACGTTTTAAGAAGCACGCGATATATATCTTTAAAATAACTGCGCTTTGTTTCCACCTGACGCTGACAACTTATCTGCGCTCACGGAAGCATGTTTTGAATTATAGACTACATCTCCAGTATTTAGCGTTCGGTTGGTTCGACCAGCGCGCGATGTCTCACTGGGCCACCGTTTTTAAAGTTATAGCACTTACGTTTAATTAAATTCTATTCTTGAGAACATGTACCATTATGAAACTAGCATTTGGTACCTACCTCGCTCTGTCATCGTCTCTCCCCTTCCAGCATATATAAGAATTCATTGCTTTCACAAAATTGAGAGATTAGCGCCGTATAGCGCAAAAACTGACAATTTTTCCTAATTTTTTTTCCATATCTTTCATTAGGCCTTTATAATCTACATATTTACCAAGTTTCAGCCAAATCAACCGAAAGCAATTTTCCCATACATGTGGTGTGGGGTCCTTTAAAGTAGTTAGCAAAAAAGTTTTTATCACTGAATCGGAATTTGTAGTCAAAATATAAAATTTTAATATGGCTGACACGCTCGGATATGGCTCGGTATGCAAAATTCTAACTTGAAGTCCAAATTTCGAAATTCACAATGGAAAACCCAAAATAAAAATATGTCCTATACTCAGACTTCCTTGAAAAGATGCTCACTGTGTGAGTTTGAAATAATTTGTTTTATCATTTATTAGTCCTTAGAGCTGAGTTTAATACCAGTACTATGGAAACATTCAAGGATGTGCAAAACCTTGAACAAATACTATAAGAGAACCCCACAGAAGTCGTTCAAGTCCTACAAGTCCTGCACATTATGTTATTTGGAGTTCCAATCAGAGGAACTTTTGTACAATGGACTATCCGTGAGATTATAACCTTACAATTTGAAGAAGGAGATAAGGGCTATGAAAACGTGCCAGAAACGTCGAATCAATGATAAGCAAAGATCGCTTACTGTAAATTGCTTATGTTCTAAGGCTCCAAGTGAAAAACATGATTTAAACTCAGAAATTAAATTTGTTTTTGCGAAAAGTTGACAGGAAATCGAAGAAGGCTTTTTAAACGTAGAGAAAGAAGTTGTAGCCAGTGAAGATGAAATTTTCGATTTAGAAATGGAGATGATCGAACTACACAACAATAAAAATCAATCAAGGGATGTAAATACGGCGAAAGAATCAATATGAAATTTAAAACGCCAGAAACTACTATCGGCGAGAAAATTCGAGTCCTCTGGGTTTGACGTTGAAAAAGTAAGGGAAAAAAATTCGTAGCTTAATGAAAGATGGATCATTTTAAAGGTGAAAATATTGTACGTTAATGAGCCGAAAAGTAATGTTGTACAAAATTTTTTGTAGCTTGCAGATCTGAAAATGTGATAAAAAGTAAGGAAATTTGACAGCTTTTAAAGACAGTGAACTTTGGAGCATATTTTTTATTGAAAACATCTTAAAAAACTCATGGTGGTACTTTGAACATTTCTGAACAGATTGCTCTTTAAAAAAATGCAAAATATAAATAATTATTCGTTTTTTGTACATAAATATGCGACTAAACTATCTTCGGTTCTACTGAAGATAACGAAATGATTTAAATTGGACGTAGTTACTTGGACTATCTCTAATAACTTCCAATTTGAAAGAAATATGTGCTTTTTGTTGTCTTCGTGCAAATTGCGATATTGGAAGTCAGTTTTTTATACGGGACAGCAAGTGCCAGAAACCAGCGTGGTGTATTTTTTCAGGAGATCTTTTTGGGTTTTTCTCGCCATGTGCTACCAAAGCGTTGCCACCAGGCTTTGACCAGGGCCGTGCCTCTTAACTGTGATGCCCCCCTAAACTCAATTTAAGTTTTCATTCATGAAATGAAAGTAGTATGAAAAGTATAAGTATGGGTAACGTTCGATTTTTATATTTTTCTTTAAGATTCTTCATTTTAGTTAACAATTTATCTGTTTGTTATTGTCTTCATTTACACTTTTTGTTTGCAAATTAGTTATTTTTAGGATTCGTCATTTTAGTTCTCAAGTGATCCCTTTGTTCATCTGTGTAGTTACAATTTCTATTCAAGAATTGATATTTTCTAGTTAAAAATATAACTCTTCGACTGTCTGAAAATTAATCCTTTATGATCAACATGTTACCGTTTGGTTTTTAATTAATCTGCTTTGTTTGATGAGTTCACCATTTTCTTGTAAATTTTGTTGTTGAAATTAATAGTTTTCTGCACAAGTAAAATCTTTTTTTTGTTCAAAAGTAAAGTAGCATATGTTGTATTGTGAGGAAATGTTTCTTCGTTGCAAATTCAAGTAATTCGTTAAAATTTAAAAAAATTGTTTGTATTAATTGTTCTTTCGCTTAAAATTTATTGAGTAAAAAACTTCACATTTTCGCTGTGACAATTTAACTGATTTATAAAAAAATAATTTTCTTGGCATCAGAATTGTAAAATTTGTTAGTAAATGAAAGTATTTTTTGAAATTAACTGTTTAATTACTTTAAAACTTAAACAATTAATATAAGAATAGAAGTATTTGATATAAAATTATTATTAACACTGATATAACCTTTAAACAATAATATTTTAAGGGTCAAAATTTGACTGTTTCGCAAATAATTCATCCCTTCAACTTCAAAATTGACCAATTTTGTTTAAAATTGCTGCATTTTGTGTAAAAATAGGGTTTTTTGTTTGTATAAAATTCATTTTATTGGTGAATAAATTGGCTTTTAATTTTCCAGATTACTTTTTCATAAGTTTGCGCATTTTTTTAAGGCTCCTGATTCAGAACTTGTTAAAATCTCTTACATTTATTTACATTTATTATACAATTTTGTAATCGCGGTCGATTAAAATTTTTTTTTCTGGTAAATCTTTTTTTTTAATTTATTTAAAAAAAAATGAATTTCAATTTTCCCCGAAATATTAAGTTGAAAAATTAATTTTTTTGAACCATTAAAATCCCTTTAAATGCTTCACAATCTTAATTCTTCATTCTCCAAAAACCTCAATTTTATTTGAAATTGGTCGGTATTGATTATTTTTCCGTCATCAGTTACAATATTAAGTAAGTACATATTTATATTTCTTTCAAAGAGCAATTTTTACCATAGGGAATAAGTTCGAAGGATACATCCCTGTCCATTGGGGTCTCACTCAGCCTCGTTCATGGCCAGATGGAGGCTCGGAGGCTCAAGCTCGATAGCACATGGTGAGGAAAACCCAAAAAGATCCCCTGGAAAAAAGGCACCACGCTGGTTTCTGGCACTTGCTGTCCCGTATAAAAAACTGACTTCCAATATCGCAATTTGCACGAAGACAACAAGAAGCACATACTTCTTTCAAATTGGAAGTTATTACAGATAGTCCCAGTAACTACCTCCAATTTAAATAATTTCGATATCTTCAGTAGAACCGAAGATAGTTTAGTTGCATATTTATGCACAAGAAACGAACAATTATTTATATTTTGCAATTTTTTAAGAGCAATCTGTTCAGAAATGTTCGGCTCATTGACGTACAATATTTTCACCTTTAAAATGAGCCGTATTTTATTAAGCTACGAATCTTTTTCCTCTTACTTTTTCAACGTCAAACCCAGAGGAGTTGAATTTTCTCGCCGATAGTAGACATTAAACAGAAAATGTTTCGCCAGTCAACGATCTATAATGCAAAGAAATCAAGAAGCAAAACGAGGAGCAGTTATGTAAAAACACAACATGACAAGAAGCAGAAAGGATTAAGTGTAATTTTTTATGAGGTGCTTATTGTATAAATGTATTTAGGTACATGCCAAATATTTCGATGTTAACCGACATAGACCATAAATCGTTCAAGTTCTTACATACTTTGTAAATCGGCGACTAGTACAATATATTACTTGACGTTGGTAGAAGATACAGAATAAACACCGTCTTTTTAATTTTTTAGTAATCTCTTCTGTATCTTCTCCAATGCTTCCTTTGCTGTTGGGGTGTGCGGAAACCATATCAAGGATTCGTATTCTAATTTTAAGCGTACGTAAGCATAAACTAGAACTGCAAGCGTTTTTGTGCTTCATACATTTTTACATAAACTCAGAATAAAACCAATCACTTTATTAGCAGATCTCGCAATACAATATATGGAGCATTATTCCTCAAGTGTACCCACTCAAAACATCGAAGTTGTCCGATTTCAGTTAAACTTGGCTCAAGCGTTGTGCTATTGGATAGTGGTTAATGGGCCAAACATTTTGTGATTTGGTAAAATATTTACTGATGGGGAGGGGGTAGAACTTTTGAGATTTTCGTGGATATTGCTGATTTCGGTGATTTTTATATCTTTTCATGGCGATTAACAATATTTTGTGTGGTACAGTTTCAATGGAATTTTTAACGACCTTTCAAATGGCCGTATACGTTAAAAAAAAATTTTACCTTCAAAAAAGTGAAGCCCAAAGTTTTTCCTATAGGACCATATAGATTAAAAAGTGGGCCTAGAATTTTTTATTCAGGAAAATAAGGGTCGGGTACTACTGTACGCTCATGGCGCTGGCACTCGAGCCCCGCGCGCATCGTGGTTCCTCTATTGTATTGTCTTTACGATGAGTATTAATACATGCTAGCATATTTGATCGCTCTCTGCATTTCACAGGGTACAGACTAATTGTATATGTATTATTATGCAAGTAAATTCGAAGCTCAGAGACGTTTCGCTGACGCTGATGCCTTGTCTTCTACTTACCTTCCTTCCCACCTTTATTTTTTTTTAGTGACAGTTGGTTTCACTTTTTTGCCTGATTTTTGTTGCTTCTCTTTTGGAAAGTAGTCGGATTCCGTAGCTGAGAAAATTTCTTTAATTGAAGTCTTCCATCTCCAGTGGGTATAAATTCATGGTATTGCAAAGTTCCTCTGATAGTCACCCGCAGCATCGAATCTGCTTTTCAGATCTTTAGCAGTAGCTTCGTGATCTTCTTTGCTGCTAAAAATGATTTCAGTTTCCTTGCTGTACTTCTTCGCCCACTGAAATAGAGATGAAGCTTCTAGGATGCGATTTTCCGCGGGACATTGTAGGCATTTCTTTTAAAATTTGCTCCATCTGTGATGTAGTACACCCTTTTTACTGCAAAATTTGCGTTAAGATAATGAAGAATTATCTTCTGGTACTCATAAACGGCAACAGTGTCATGACTCAAATTGTCTGATATGATTGCCATGCTTTTGTGTCTGAGTTCTCCATCTTTGGCATAGGAAATAACTACTGTGAAGATTGTAGCCTGGTCATTATACTAGTGAAATCCTTGCTTGAAGCTTGAAGTTCTCAGCAAAACCAAATAAGATAACCAATTCACCATTTTTTTAAGTTATCTTCAGATTTTTGAAGAACAATGACTGCTCTGTGCAAGAAAATGATGAGTCCGTAGCTTCAGCAGCGCTTCGCAAAGTTCATCCACAAATTCATCAGCATTCATGACCAAGAATCAAATTTGATCTCTTCCAAATCTTCTTCATCAAATGCTCGAATAAAATTTTCTTTAATTTCATTGATACCAGGACAGTTTTTAAATTCCCCTAATTGGCAGGAACTTGTCGCATTGGGGCGCACAGTCTACTTCAAACAATCGCGATAGCCATTCAAAATTACGTTTGCATTGTTTGTTAAATATTGGATGTTTATTTCCTTTAACATTAACTTAACGTTCTCATGGTGTACACAAACACATACTGTGTGTGTATCGCTGCTTCCTGTCAAAGCGCAATGTTTTGGTCTGAGTTTTGTCAATTTTGTAAACCCTATTTTGATCTCATCATATTCCGACTTGAATTCGGTGTACAATTCATTCAAATTGCACAAAATCGATCTTTTTTGAATGAGAAATTTCTTATCACTTACCCGAACAGACACACAGTCCTTCTTTCCAGGCATTAAACGACTCATGTCATCACGCTCATAAAATTTAGAAACGAGATCTTCTGTTTCAACACTCAGAGGCTTCCCTTTTTTGGCGTGGGCAGAATTAAATCCCATGTTCAGCAACGAACTTTTTCGCATTTTTAAAAAGTCGTTCAGATGTTCCGAATTCGTCCATAAGCTGTCTGCGACTCCAAAATTTTGGAGCAAGTGTGAGAAGTTGGATTTTTTCAGCTCTACTTGTTGATGATTTGAACTTTTCTTTCATTTGGACCAGAACTTTAACTACGGCCTCATGATATTTGTCATTGCACAGTGTCATAGCAATATTGAGCTTGCCGAAGTCAAAGTTTGGATCTTCATTATCATTACACTTGATTTCTTCAATTGACGGAGCTCTTTCCTACATGGTATGCAAATTTTCAGACCTTCTGATAGTGTGGGAAATTGCAATCGTAAGCCTCTAGAAATACGGCGTGTATTTACCGACTTGCTGTGATTCTCCTTCCTGCAAGGATTAAAGCATCGATTAGTCCATTTTTTTGTATATTCGTCGAATTTTTTAGGGACCATAGCTTCTACAAAACTGAGTCGGGAACGAATAACGAATGAATCAGGTAGCTTGATAACTGTACCAATTTTTAATAAATAAAATAATCATGAAACAAACCTACAGAGTAACAAAGTTTTGGAATCAAAGTCCATAATGAAATACTTGAATGATCTATGCATGACTTATAACGTTAATTTTCGTTTTCTCTTTCGAGTACTGCTGATTTTTTGCCATCTACTGGATGAAATTAAAAACTCACTTCACTTGTTTCTTATGCTAACCTGACAAAAAAACAAATTAAGAAAAAATTACTTCTAAAACAAGTGAAGAAAAAGTCACTTCTGAAACAAATGAATAATTTCTTAAGCAGGCGTCAAATTGAAATGTTCCTTATGTATTACCTGATATCATGTGCCAGAAGCTTATAAACATGAGTATAGAGTAATATTACTATTTGTGAAAACAATACAATTTTCGTGTATAAAAAATTTTAGGCCCACTTTTTATTTCATATGGTCCTATAGTAAAAATTCTGGGCTTTATTTTGAGACGAAAAAAACGTGTCGATTTTCTAAAAAAGTCAAAAATATGTTTGACCCTCATTTTTGAAGGTTAAATTTTTTTTCAAAACGCATACGATTATTTGAAAGCTCGTTACAAATCCCGTCGAAACTGTACCACACAAAATCTTTTGAATCGCCATGAAAAGAGCTAAAAATCACCGAAATCAGCAATATAGACGAAAATCTCAAAAGTTCTACCCCCTCCCCCTCAGTAAATATTTTTCCAAATCACAAAATTTTTGGCTCATTAACCACTTCCAATAGCGCAACACTTGAGCCAAGTTAAACTGAGATCGGACAACTTCGATGTTTTGAGTAGATACACTTGAGGAATAATGCCCCATATATGATCTTGAAACGATAGCTAAGGATCAAATCAAAGACGCAGATCTTTGGCTCAATAGACTCTTTTTAATTCTAATAATATTATGTGTACTAAAAACTGAACTGCGCATGCGGCATAGTCCCTTATTACATTCCAATGAAAGGACTGAGTCGAACGAATTGGATACACCACCTACGAGCGAACCTATGAGGTTTATGTTATCTAATCATTCTTGATGGTAATTAGCATCTCGGTAGAATCCTGGTCGGCGCAACTAAAAAGAGGGAAGGAAGCAGTTGAAAACGATCAATTTTGTCACCATTAGTTAATCTCTAACTCCCAGTTTATATGTGAAAAAAGGGAAATTCGGTTAACAGAAAAGAGTTCTCTTTGTCGCGAGTGCAGTTGCATTTCCGCTCAAGTTCCAAAAAATTATTTAGAATTTAGTGTTTCACTCTCTAATTTACATTCATGTTGCAGCATTGTCGGCCCCCTTTTTTTTAAATCCCTCTAAATTGCAAAAAAACACCGCAGTGCCCTTTTATATTCTAAGACCACATTTATTAAATGAGGCGGACAAGTGATGCGCACTCACAAGTCATGCCGTTTTTTCGCAACCCATTCTAACAGCTGTAGGCATTTTAAAGTATGCGTTCCAGATATGCGACTGTGATAGGATTGCTATAATTAGCTTAGAGAACAAACTCCAACCTTTAATTTGAGTCCTATTAAAAACCTCTAGAGTTAATGGAAGTTACGAGTGGAACTTTTTTGTGACCCTGTGTGTTCAGCTAACTAGCTATATAGATAAATAAATAAATAAATATAAGTAATCAATTACGTTATTTGTGAATTCGGCATTAAGTATCTTACATTACATAATATTTTATGTTTTTTAATAATATTTAATTCAGGCAAGGATAAAAAATACTTACGAACGTCATTTTCCTGAGATTGTGCTAGTCTTGGCCTCGGTTGTTTAATACGATCCCGACAATGTAGAATAAGTACAATAATCACGCCAACTAATATTACACAAATCAAGAGGCCCACGACGATCAAGATTAGTTGCCAGTCAACTGAAATCAATGCTAATCATCACAAGTAATTAAAGAATTTGCCTCCACTTACAAAAGAAACTTAAATTTAATATAACAATTATTGATTATTCAAATACATGTTAACAATTACATTACATTACCAATTACATGCTTACTATTTATTTCTTATTTTTTACGTGATAACTCCCCTAGGAAGTAGTCAAGTGACATTGTGGTTCTTGAGAAACCGAAGGATCTAATCAAATGGCGTATCCTCTTTTTATGAACAAGAAGAAAAGAAATAGATTATAAATCAGAGTAGGACAAATTGTAAGAGAGGTAGATGCGTTATTTGTCTTGGGTGAACCCTTAAGAACACAACAGTATTTCTCTGGTATCGGGTGCAAATTTTCAGATTAGCACCCGATCCCGTTGAAATTCTGCGGTTGTCCTTATGACAAATATTTTAATTATAAAAATATTTGTCTTAAAGACAACCGCAGGATTTCGCCGGGATTAAGTGCTAATCTGAAAATTTGCACCCGACCCCGGCGAAATCGCGGTAAAATTGCAGCTACGTATATCCACGTCTCACTACCATGAGATAGGTAGTTACAGTCTGTGATGGAATCAATACGACGACCCGGCAAAAGTCTAGTACGACCTGAGGACACGGAGCGACCCAAGGACAAACGCCTTCTGCATTTTCCCCGCAAGAGTTTTAGCATATTGTTCACACGCAGGGATGC
>JAAAKG020058668.1:0-17969 GCA_010014905.2 Druon quercuslanigerum | reverse complement strand
CCGAATAGGTGAACGTGACGATTTCCTTCACACTGCGTATACTTATGTATTTTGACGCGCTGATTACGAAAATGATATTGAAAATTGGCGACTCGTCTATTTTTATGGCAAAATTGCGAAAAAACCATAAAAAATATGGTTTTTTGCGTTTATCTTAGCCAATATGCAAAATCTTGCAAAATTTTTCTGATAAAAGTTGTAGATCGTACAAAAGTACACATTTCCTGTGTAACACATTTTTTTCTACGAGTGATAGTTTCCAAGAAAATGAGTGATATCTCGATTTTTATGAAAAAAAAAACAATGAGCTTCTCCATTGGTTTCGGTTGGGTACGTACTCACGCTTTTCACCACGGGAAGGTTGGAGTATTTTGAAAAGCATTTTTTTGTATTTTTTAATTTTGTAATTGTTTTTTTTTTTACTTTTATGATTTTTAAATATATTTTCATTTATTTTAATCAGAAATTCTGAGTATATTCTATTTATTGTCTTGATTTTATACTCCTTATAAGTTTTTTTATAATAGTCTGCTGAGTATATTTAGTCTTAGGGGTGTCTTCCCTCCCCCACGCGTCGTGGGGACGGGAAGGGACCCCTGTGACTGGTCACAGAAATAATGTAAGGTCACACCCCTTCCCATTTTCCCACGCGCCGTGGAAGCGGGAAGGCACCCCTGTTACCGGTCACAGAAATAATGTAAGGTCACACCCCTGACCCTTTTCCTACGCGTCATGTGGGGCGGGAAGGCACCCCTGTGACTGGAAGCAGAAAAAAACTTAGGTCACACCCCTGCCCCTTTTCCCACGCTTCGTGGGGGCGGGCAGGCACCCCTGGGACTGGAACCAGAAAAAAACGTAGGTCACAACCCTGTCCCTTTTCCCTCGCTTCATGGGGGGTGGGAAGGGGGCCCTGTGACTGGAACCAGAAAAAACTTAGGAAATGGATTCAATTGCGCGTATAAGACGGGTTGCTGAAACTGGGGGACGGTTAACACTCGAAAACGAAAAGAGCATGATTTTTATGTTTTTTTCATAAAAATCGAGATATCACTAATTTTCTTGGAAACTATCATTCGTAGAAAAGAATGTGTTACACAAAAAATGTGTATTTTTGTAAGATCTACAACTTTTATTAGAAGCATTTTGCGAGATTTTGCATATTGTTTGTGATAAACGCAAAAAACCACATTTTGTATGGTTTTTCCGCGATTTCACCATAAAAATAGCCTAGTCGCCAATTTTCACTATCATTTTCGTAATCAGCGCGTCAAAATACATAAGTATACGCAGTGTGAAGGAAATCGTCACGTTAACCTATTCGGAACTTTATCCGAAATTCATGTTTTCAAGTTAAAAATTTACTTGTTTTGTAAAAAAAATTGTCATGTTAGCTAGAAAATATTCCATTTTAGTAGAAAATGCAACTAGTTCATAGAAAATTGAATTTTTTGCAGCAAATTATTTATTTTTTGGTTGTGAATGTTTTTTTTGTTGTTTAAAATTGAATTATTTTGTTAAAAATTTAAATGCTTTTTATTGTTTTGTGTAAATTATTCTGTTTTGTTTAAAATTTTACTATTTTTTTGCATCTATATTTTTTTGTATGGAAATATTGACTGAAATCTTTCTTGGTGAATATTCCACTATTTTCTTGAAAATCCAAGTATTTGTTGGAAAATGCAACTTCTTTGTTAAATATGAGTTTTTTGTTTAATAACAATTAATTTTTTTACTGGAGATATAACAAGTTGTCGACAGTTCACTTTTTTGGCTGAATATTAAATTTTTTGTTAAAAATTCAGATTTTCGTGTCAAAAATTTACCTTTTTGTAAAAAACTAGTCTTTTTGGTTAGAGAATATTACATTTCAGTACAAAATTCAACTATTTGGTGGAAAATTAAATTTTCGGTAAAAAATTATTTATTTTTTGGATGTAAAATGATTTTTGCAAAGAAAAATTGAACTGCTCCATTCTTAGACATAAATGGATTTTTTTGTCTGAAAATTCAACTATTCTGTTAAAAATTAAACTGTTTTGTAAAAAGATGGTTTTGGCTCCAAGGTTTAACATTTTGGATGAAATTTTGTTCTTTATTGACTGTAAAATATTTCTTGGTTGAAAATTCAACTCTTGTTGTTAAAAATTTAATTATTTTGTTAAAACCTCAACTTTTTTGTTTAAAATTTGACTGTTTTGTTGCAAATTGTTTTTTTAATGGAAATATTGACTGAAATCTTTCTTCCTTGTGGATTTAACTATTTGTTGGAAAATGCAACTTTTTTGTTGAAAATGAGTTTTTTGTTTAATAAATATTATTTTTTTACTAAAGATTTAATAGCTTGTTGAAAATGCACTTGTTTTTGTGAATATTAAAGTTTTTGTTAGAAATTTATATTTTCGGGTAAAAAATGCACCTGTTTTGTAAAAAACTTGTCTTGTTAGTAGAAAATTCAACTATTTAGTGGAAAATTAAATTTTCGGTAAAAAATTATTTATTTTTTGGTTGTTAAAGAATTTTTGCAAAAAAAATTAAACTACTACATTTTTAGACATAAATGAATTTTTTGGCTGAAAATTCAACTATTCTGTTAAAAATTAAACTGTTTTGTAAAAAGATGGTTTTGGCTCTAAGGTTTAACATTTTGAATGAAATTTTGTTCTTTATTGACTGTAAAATATTTCTTGGTTGAAAATTCAAGTCTTGTTGTTAAAAATTTAATTATTTTGTTAAAACCTCAACTGTTTTTATTAAAATTTTACTATTCTGTTGCAAATTATTTTTTTAATGGAAATATTGATTGAAATCTTTCATTCTTGAGGATTCAACTATTTGTTGGAAAATGCAAATTTTTTTTTGAAAATGAGTTTTTTGTTTAACAAAAGTTATTTTTTTACTGAAGATTTAATAGCTTCTTGAAAATTCACTTGTTTTTCTGAATATTATTTTTTTTTAGAAATTCATATTTTCGGGTAAAAAAAGTACCTGTTTTATAAAAAACTTTTTTTGTTAGTAGAAAATTCAACTTTTTGGTGGAAAATTAAATTTTCGGTAAAAAATTGTTTGTTTTTTGGTTGTAAAAGAATGTTGGCAAACAAAAATTGAACTACTACATTTTTAGACATAAATGGATTTTTTGGTTGAAAAATCAACTATTATGTCTAAAATTGAACTGTTTTGTAAAAAGATCGTTTTGGCTCTAAAGTTTTGTTCTTTATTGACTGTAAAATATTTCTTGGTTAAAAATTCATCTATTTGATGGAAAATTTAATTTTTGTAGCAAATTAGTCATTTTTTGGTTGTAAATAATTTTTTTCTTTAAAATTTAATTATTTTGTTAGAAAATTTAACTGTTTTTTTTTAAGTTTTATTATTTTGTTGTTAATTGTTTTCATGGAAATATTTACTCAAATCTTTCTTGTTTATTTCATATTTCTTGGTTGAAACTTCAATTACTTAGTAATAACAAAGCAAGGCGGTTGTGGTCATGGACGACAATGCACTGAAAAAGGTTGTGTTAAATTTTAACGATGCAGTGAATTTTTTTTTCTGGTAATGAATTACCCGAAGCGAGAAAAAAAGAGGGAGAAAAACGCGAGTAAATTAATAATTTATCTAGGTTTAAATTAAAGGATAAGTCCGCTCTATACGATGAATGACGTCAGTACAGAAGTTTCTAATTGTGCATCTGCTGACAAAACAAGTGTACCATCAAAGCACGCTGTAACTATAAATTAATATTTGCCACACTCTTGGGGGTTCTCGTCAAATTTAATTTATTAGAGTATAATTTTCTATTTGTCTCAACGGGATCTCAAGCAATATAGGTTATTGTATTAGATACGTGCGGGTAGTAGGTATCATATAATTTTACGGTCGCCGAGCAGCGTACGCGGTTTACGAGAGGAAATGAGTTCGAGGTACTGGTAGTATAGCTATTTCAGTGATACGATCGTCCACAGTATGTTAGGTGAACTCATGGCATATAAAATAAACATTTCTAATAAAGAACATTAACAGCATGAAAGTACAGTTTTTAAACCAACATAAAATGAAGAGAAAAAATTGCCACAAAATTGCACAAGAAGGTTTAAAAGAAATGTTCCTTAAGCAACGTTTGTACAACAAATTCTGAAGGGAATCGTCACGACGCTCTGGCAGTTCACTCGATCCGGGAGGCACATGCGAACGAGCACGATAGTAAGCTCACGTCGAGCAGCAGTGGGGCTTCGATGCCTGAAGCCAACTAAAGCCGATGGGACTCTTTCACTGGTTAGGTATTTCAGGTTCATTGGGGGAAATCCAAGTTGTCTACGCGCAGAGGGCCAAACAATTATACTAATTGCGATTTGCTTGAGACCGTATGGGGCAAAACTTTATTTTTTTAATAATTTAGAAACAATGAATTTTGTACGATAACCAAAATAAATAATATTTTATACAAGAATCTACCGGAGACTATGGATTTTCAACTGAAAAGGTAAAATTGTCAAGTAACAAAAAAAAATCTATTTTTCAACAAAATTGTTAAATTTTCTACTATAGAAATTAATTTTTAACTAATAAAAAAATGTTCAACCAAACCCATAAAGTTAAATTGTGAGATAAAATATTAAATTTTTACCAAATTAATTCTATTTTTAACGAAATTAATTCTCAACCAAAGATGGTCTAGTTAAAAAAATTAATTAAAACTTTTTTAAAACAAAAGGACGAATTTTAAAATACGTAAATAATTTTTTAACCAAAAATGGAATTGTTTTATTTTAAGTTAAAAAATTAATTTTGATAAAAAAAACAAGTTTCATCAAAATAGTTCATTTTTCACCGAATGAAATTGATTTCCAACAACAAAACCAATAAATATTCAACAAAAAGGTTAAGTTTGGTTGTTTAACAACAACAAAATTCAACTAAAAAAATCACTTTTTTACTAGAAATTTTGGCATTTACTTAAGGTTTCAGTTTAAAAATAAATTTTTATCAAACAAAAAAAATAATTTTCATTAAAATTGTTGAATGTTCAACGAAGGAAATGAACTTTTAACTAGAATAAATGAATTTTCAACTGAATGAGATAAATTTTAAAGCAAAGAATAAACGAATCAATTAAAAACATGAAAATTTTCAGCCAATGAAATTCTTTTATATAAAAAATACGAATTTTTAACCCAAAAGATCAATTCTCAACAAGAAGAAATGCATTTTTAATAAAATGAGCTAATTTTCCGCCAAACAGTTTTTTTATCAAGTGAAAAATATACACTTTAAAGGATGAATAAAATATTATAATCTCCATTTGATAAATTAAAAAAAAAAACTAATTTTCGTTATAATAGTTGAATTATAAAAAAACTAATTGTCTACCAAAAATATGAAGTTTTAACTAAAAAAGAAATACGTTTTTTAAATGAAAAAGGAACAAATTTCAACAAAATAGTTGAATTTTCAAGAATTTGAATGAATTTTTTACTAATATAGAAAAATTTTGAAACAAACAAAAAAATTTTCTATAAAAATTATAAATTTTTAACTAAAAAGAATAATTTTCAACGGAAAGAGTCGATTAAAAAAACACGTTAATTTTTAACCAAATATTTGCTTTGTTATTTAAAAAAAAGATAAATTTCCTTTAAAACATTGACTTTTTAAATTTTTATTTTATTACTTTGCAAAAAAAGAAAAACTAATTTTCACAAAAATAATTTAATTTTACGAAGACACCTTGCCAGAGAATAAGGCTGTCATTTGAATTGACGTTTTTATTTAAAAATCTTATATTACGGATCAAAATGAATTATTTATTATAAGATTTATTGTTAATATTTAAATGAAATTTCTTCTGAATTGGTGGCCCTGTCGTGGACCTACGTCTTCAGGCTCTACGATTCGACTAACAAAGGAAGCAAGAAGTGGTAGATAGACAGAGATAAAAACACTATCGAATTGTCTCTATCTATTTGACAAGGTAGAAAGAGATGTTCGATCGAATTCACGCATCGGCAGTCCTTACCTGAAAATGTCAAGTGTTGACGTGAGAATAGTGAAGACTGTATTTTTCTCGGACAGTTAATATAAACTTTATAAAAGTAAGTCATTTTCTGTTAAATAATTTGTTCGTAAGTCTGTTTATGAAATTGTGCCGTAAGCATTATATTGGATCAGGCAAAAGTGCGTATCTCACCACTTAAAATGTTGACGTGCAGTATTTTGGTGAATATATTTATCGGCTTTTTCATATTGCTGTCTTCGAATGATTTAATCAGATGTGTGACAGAGTATCTGGGTCGATTTTTTCAAAAGAAAGCTCTTCTTTAAACGAGATGCTCACAGCCCCGGAAACGGTTAAAAAATTTAAGTAGAAAACACACTTATTTTAACGTGTAAGAGCGAAATTTCTTCCTCATTTCCGTTAATTATTTATTTTAACCTTGCCTCCATATTAGAAAAACAATTAAACAAAGAAAACAAGGAAAAAAGACAAGATAGAAAGAGAAGTTCGTTCTAATTCAGGAACCGGCAGTCTCTACTTTAAAATGCCAAGTGTTGACATGAGAATAGTGAAGAATGTCTTTTTCATGGACAGTGAATTTAAACTCTATAAGAGTAAGCGATTTTCTGTTCAATAAGTTCTTCGTACGTCTGCTTATGCAACTGCGTCGTAAGCATTATATGCGATTAAGCAGAAGTGCGTGCTTTACCACTTACAGTGTTGACGTATGGTGTTTTAGTGAAAAGATTCATATGTTTTTTTACACTGCTGCCTGCGAATGGTTTAATCAAGTGAGCGACTGTATATCTGGACCGATTTTATTTAAGAAAACACTCTCCTTTTGAAATATTTAGTTTACCCGTGTCACCGTATTAGAAAAACAATTTTCAGAATATTTTTTCAAGCAATGTGAAAACCACTGAAAACGGTTTGAACGACCCTGCCCGTTTACGTTCAGAGTCAACAAAAATCCGGAGGGTTCCACCTATCGTCAGCCACAAAACCGATCCTAAATCCAGGGTTAATTGTATTTCAATTTAATCCTAATATTAATTATTGTTATTTAATAAAATATACTTTTTAAACAATTTATTATTGCTTTTCACTAACTTCCCATCAATAATACTTAAAAAGTGGGGGTATCTCCAAATTTTTTTAACTGTATGTTTTTTCCGAATGGAGTGAAGTAATAAATAATTTAAGTTAACAAAAATAATTTTTTGACAATATGTTATTATTTATAATAATATTCTCTTCGAATAATGCTGGAAAGTTGCTTTTTCGGAAATATTCAACTTTTTGTCCACTTTTAACTAGACGAATAATTGTTTAAACAAATTATTACGGTTTATAACTATTTTCTATATCAGTAATAGATGGTTTTGGGTTATTCTAAATTTTTTCATTCTTCAACTTTCGACCCAGTAAGGTAAGAATTAGTGCAATTGAATTTAGTCAATTTATTTTAATATAATTAATTAATTAATTAAATTTATTTTTAATTGATTTTTTAATATTCTTCAATATTCTGCAAATTTTTTACACGTATTATATCAAATTTAAATTTTCATTAAAGTACTGGTAGCTAAATTTTATTAATGATTATCTAGCTCTAAGTAAAAAGTTTGAAAAAATGAAAATTTTGATTAATTGTTACATAAGAAAAAGGGGATAGAGGAAAAATTTCAGTAAATAACTGAAATTCTTTACATTATTCAAGGAGAGTATTATTAAAAATAATAATTGATTTAAACAATTATGTTTGTTAACTTAAATTATGTTACCTTACTCTGATTAAAAAGGGACTAAAAGTAATAATGCTTAGAAAAGCAGCAACTTTTTGCCATTATTTTCACAGAATATTATTACAAATAATAATAAATAGTTTAAAAATTGTTTCTGTTGAGTTTAATTGACTACTATCACGATCTAACTGAGAAGTTGAAAATAAGTTAACAAATTCGGAAAAACCAGGACTGTTTAACACTATTCTGAGATAATTGCTTGAAATATTAATAAATGGTTTAAATAATTTATTAAAACATCTATTTATCAGTTCAAAGTACTATTTAATGTATTAGAAACAATCTATATTCAAAAAACTTCAAAAAATCACAATTATCGTCGACAACTCGCAAAGCCAATTTTCTTCTTTTGGGATTTTTTTAAATTCCTATAAAACAGACTTATGGCGATGTTATATAAAAAGAAAATACTAATTTGTAATCTATGGCTAAACGAGAAGACAATACTTCAGTTTCAACTCAATTCACCTAATATTGGCGATTCTAACTAAAATTAAAAAAAAAAAATTCTGATGGGAAATACGAGTTAAATTTGATGGGGCTTGCGGAACTTCTAAACATACTCTATATACCGCATTCGTTCGTGCATCCTCGTTGGGTAGTTTTCACGGCTTGCCTGGTCGATGAGGTATTATTATAGGCGCGAACGCAGGAGAACCACTTTTGCCTAACTATAACGGTTTGGTACTACTGACTCAGTGCCGTACGAACGCGTACTACAAGTAGTTCCAACTGACTTTAGTCAGCCATCTGCTCTGACTGCGCGGGTCTGGGACCATCGCGAAGGACTAAAGTCAGTTGGAACTACTTGGCGGACGCGGTCCTACGACGGTCGGACGGACGATGGATGGACAGACAAACACCTGACACCTGTGATGAATTTTGGAGAAAGAATATTAATTTTCCATCAACAAAGCGAATTTTCAACGAAAGAGTTAATTTTTTAACCTAAAATGTCAAATGGTCCATAAAACAGTTGACCTTCAAACCGGAAAAGATTTTTTTTCAACAATAAAGATAACTTTTACCCAAGAAATTAAATTTTCATCAAAAAAGATTATTTTTCAACAAACAGTGGAATTTAAAAAAAACCTATGAATTGTCACCAAAAAAGTATATTAGAAACAGAATAGTTGAATTGTCAACTAAAATAAAAAATCTTACATAAACAATGACATTTTGACAAAGTGGTGCAACGTTACACGAAGTGGTTGGAATTTTAATCCGAGTAGTTTTAAATTTTAAAAAACCCTTGAAATCAACCAAAAAAGACGAATTTATAAGAAAATAGTCAAATCCTCAACAAAAAGATATTAGAGCACAACGAAACAGTTGCTTGAAAATAAAAAGTTTAATTTTGTACCAAAAATGCACGAATTAAAAAAAAAAAGTATGAACTTTTAACAAGAAAAGTTCAGTTTTTAATTAAGACTATAAATTCTCAAACTGCAATTAAATAATAACATTTGCATTTAAAGAAAATAATTTTTTTTAACTTGAATTTAGGGTGAAATGGTTCAATTTTCAAAAAAAGAGATCAATATTAAGCCAAATATTTCAATTTTTAAATAATTAATTTCTAAGTAAAGATGAAACAAATTTTTAACAAAACGTTAAATTTTCATTTAAAGAAGTAAATCTTCATACGAACGAAAAATATAGTAGCAGACTTAAAAAAATGCATTAAAACCTGTGAAAAAAGAGAAAGAGTGTGAAGTCTGAAGATAGTGTTTATTAATGTTATTAAGTTCTAATTGAACTGTACCATTTCAGGTTGAATCATCTGCAGAAAAATTCGTAACTTTGTTCAAATTTATCATCAGGTAACGTCTTAATTTAAATAACTTTGTAAAGTTAACTAACCCTGCCCCCTCCCCATTTTACAAAACCGTAATTTTTGGCGTACCCCCTCCGACATATAAAATGGCTAACGTAGTTTGTGTTGGTTCTTGATAGTTAGTCTTGGCTTGCACTCGAATTCTTTCGTGGATTCTCGATTGGTGAGATATTATTGGCGCGAACGCAGGAAAACCACCTAAGCCTGACTATAATGGTGTGGTACTATTGCCTCAGCGTCGTAGGACCGCGTCATCCAAGTAGTTCCAACTGACTTTAGTCAGCCATCTGGTCTGACTCCGCAGGTCTGGGACCATCGTGAAACACTGAAGTTAGTTGGAACTACTTGGCGTGCGCGGTCCGACGGCGCTGAGTCAGTAGTACCAGACCATTATAGTCAGGCTAATGTAGTTCTCCTGCGTTCGCGCCAATAATATCTCACCAATTGAGCATCCACGCTCGAATTGGAGTCCAAGCCAAGAACCATTTTATGAGTGGCCAAAAATTACGGTTTTGTAAAATAAGGAGGGGGAGGGTGAGTTAACTTCACGAAGTTATTTAAATTAGGACGTTTCCTGATGATAACTATTTTTAGCTAAATTTTTATTTAAGTCTGCTGTTATATTTTTAGTTTGTATGAAGATTTACTTCTTTGGATGAAAATTTAACTCTTTTGTTGAAAATTTTTTTCATCTTTGGTTGAAAATTAATTATTTAAAAATTTATATATTTGGCTGAATGTTGAACTCTTTTGTTGAAAATTGAACCATTTGACTCTAAATTCGAGTTTTGGTTAAAAATAAGTTCTTTAACTGAAAATGTTACTATTCCATTCTAGTTTGAGAATTTATATTTTTAATTGAAAATTGAACTTTTCTATTTGAAAATTCATATATTTTTTTAATTTGTGTATTTTTGGTAGAAAATGAAACTTTTTAGTTGAAAATTTATCACTTTTGCTTAAAAATATAACTGTTTCGTTGCACTCTAATATCTTTTTGTTGAGAATTTGACTTTTTTCTTAAAAATTCGTCTTTTTTGTTGAGTTCAAGGGTTTTTCTAAAATTTAAATCTACTCTGATTGAAATTCCAATCACTTCGTGTAAGGTTGGACCACTTTGTAAAAATGTCATTATTTATGTAAGATTTTTCATTTTAGTTTATGATTCAAGTATTCTGTTGCGAATCGACTTTTTTGGTGACAATTTAAAGTTTTCGTCAAAATATCCACTATTTGGTGAAAAATCATCTTTTTTGCTTAAAAAATTAACTCTTTCATTGAAAATTCGCTTTGTTGGTGGGAAATTAATATTCTTTCTGAAAAATTCATCTTCAATTGATCAAAATTTGTCTTTTTAGGGTTTCGTAACCCCGGGCTGAAACCTTTATGGTTTGGTCGCGTGTCTGTCCATCCGTCTGTCCTTTCATCCGTCTGTCCGACTGTCCTTCCATCCGTCTGTCCGTCTGTCCTTCCATCCGTCTGTCCTTCCGTCCGTCATAGTGTGAAAGTGAATTAGGGAAATTGAAGGTAGAGTAAAGGAAATAAGGGGAAGGGATACTAAGTAAAAGGGAGGGGTTATTGGGGCGGGAGTAGGGAAAATAAAGGGAAGTTGGGGTAGGGGGTATAGAGGAGGGGAAATTTTATAAGGGTGTTAAAATTAATGGAAGTGGGGAAGGGAAGGTAAAATAAGATGAAATAATGATAGGAAGGGGAAGTTATGAACTGTGAGGGGAGGAAGATAAGAGAAAGTGATAGGAGGGGAAATAGGGAAAGTGAGAGGAAAAGAGGGAAATAATAGGGTATATGGAGGAAGCGAGTGGTGGGGGAGAGTACATAAAGGGAAGGGTGGGGTGTGAGAGTAGGTTAGATGAGGGGAAGTGAGGGGAAGTGTCATAACTATCCGTCAATTTACTTTCCTACCTCTCATTTCCCCTTCCCAACAAAATTTGCCGTCACGTTAACCCACTTTCTGGATTAGAAGTTGTTGAATCTAAAATAAAAATTATTTGCCAGGGAATGAAAAAAATATGTAATCAAATAAGAAAAGGAAAATATGCACTGGCTACTTTAAATGAATTTTCTGTATGATACACTCCTTTTCCAGTTTTTCAAAATAAATATTTGTCAAATTATTCATTTGAAAAGATTTGAAAGAAAATTATTTTTTTAATGAGATTCAACAAGAAATCTTCAAAAACTTTAGAAATTGAAAAATCTAAAAATCAAAATATTTACCAAGAAATAAAAGAAGCGAATAGAATGAAATTAAGAAAATAAGTACGGACTGAATACTGTAAATAAATTTTTCATAAAATTAAACCCTTTTCTAGTTTTTTTAACTAAAACTAGAAAAAATAAAACCATTCCTTGAAGGCCTTTGACCTAAACTTTTCATATTTTTTGTCGAATTAAACTAGCTGCAAATTAGTTATTTTGTGTGCTAAAAAGTAATTTTTTTAAATGAAAATTTAACTATTTCATTTTTGGTTATAAATTTATCGTTCATGGTTGAAAATTCATCGTTCATGGTTGAAAATTCATCTTTCTTGGTAGAAAATTTACTTTTTAATTAAAATTGAACTGCCCTTGAAAAAAATTTCTTCCTTGACTCCCTAACGTTAAACATCCATTTTTCTTCGCGGATACAAAATTTCAAATTGTTTTATGAGCCTATATATTTGCTATTCCTCGGTGTATTTGTTTGTCATGTATAGAGTTATAACAATGAACTGAAGAAGAGGAAAAGAACATAGAGAATGTTTCGTGATGCAGCGCTGTGACTCCCTTGCGATTTCAGTTACGGAAAGTAAAATCTCTTGTAGCAAATTCAACGCCTGTCGGAGAAATGAGTTTTCGTTGTCTTTCAAGAATTTTTCTTGTATTTATCTATATTCATCTCTACTCTATACTGTCAAACCTAATATATAAGGAACTATAAATATCTTGATATTGTCAATTTGAAATTTTAAAAATTTCTTCCAGCTTCTCAAAAAATATTTTATTAAATATAAATAAGTAATGATAGATAGTTCATCATAATCATGCTTCTGTCTCACCTCAAATATTATTTTTAGAAAATCAGAGAGCCCATCTAGATGTCAATTAATGTAGTATTTTCTAATCAAAAATTTTTTAACTAACGGTCAACTAACCACATCCCCTTCCTTTTATTTTTATTTCTTTCAGCTTTTTAAATTTTTTTATCACAAGTATAAAAAAAAATGAAAAAAAATTCGAGCAGGCAGGAACAACAACGAAAACACGATGAGAGAGCATCGTCATTTCGTTGCTGTTCCTGCATGCTCCATTTTTTCATTTTTTAATATTTTTTTTTTGCCTTGATAAATATTGCTGTATTTTAAATATTAAAATAATTTTTGTACATAAATATGGTAAAATTTTGTTTGTTTGTTAAAATCTCTATAAAGAAAAACTAGATTGAAAAATGTAAGTGATTACAAACCTCTATTCATGAGGAAGCTATAAATAAATATAGTATATTTAAAAAATTATAGTCATGTGAATCATTAAAACTTTATAAAATCAAGCAAAATTTGAATTCTATTTTTGTTCTTTTGAATTTTTCAAAATGAAAATTTTTTTAAGTTTATTGCATTTAATATATAGTATTATAAAAAAAATTACACGCACAATGCGCTCGTCCGTGTGTCTAAATTTCTATTTGCTAAAATGAAAATTATAAATAATTGAAAAATTTATTATTTAAAAAAAAATTTCCAAGCTATTCAAGATTAGGTAAAACTTGAAAAACAAATATTTGGAATGGAGTTATAAGAAAATCAACTTGTATAATTTCTAAGTAAAAGCTTTAAAAATCAAACAATTTGAAAGAAACATATTTTGAATTTGAATGATTTTCTATTTGAAACGATTCCAATGAAAAAATTGTAAACTAAAAACCAAATTGAATGCTTTAAAGTTAAAGCTTCTGGGATTCTAGAATTGTAATTCGTTCCTAAACTTCAGAAAAAAAATTATGCGACACATTTTTTTAAATAACAAAATTAATTAACAATCAGTTACATCGTCTAAAGCAGCAAAATTTTTCATTTTAATTCTTCAAAACTGAATTATTAAAAAGAAATTGTCCGAAATAAAAAGTAATGTTAACTGAGAAACATGAAAAATAATAAAATTTCTACTACTAATATTCAAAAGTTCTCAACATTTCCAAAGGTTAGTATACTTTTATAAATTCAATGATTTTAATTTGAATTGCAAAATAAAAAATTATGGTGCTGAAAAACTCGAATTTCAGCGTTTTTTAAATTCCTTTAGAACTAATGTTCATTTTTGACAATTTCCCATGAAATATTTTTTCAATTTTAGGGAATTAGAAAAAAAAGAATACGTAACAAGATTGCTATATGTGGTTTCAATGTTTGGAATTGCATAGTTTTCAGTTTTTTATTTTGGAATTGTTTTGTTTTTTCTTCAACTTAAGTCAGAAAACTTAAATATTTTTAAAAATTCTCAAATAAAAAATAGTTCACTTTTTAATTCTTTTTTGTAAAATCTTCTCACTTTCAAAGCTGTAACTTAAAAATTTCAAAAAAAATGTTTAATGATTTCTATTTCATTTTGAGACATATAATTTAAAAATTCTTAATTAATAATGTTTTTGACTGAAAATGTTGCTATTATAAATTAGATAAATTTTTCATTCTATAATTTAATAGAATTCAAAAACAATCAAATGTTCCAATTTTAAAATTGAAAAGAATTCGTTTAGAGTGTATAAATCTTGAATTAATAATTAAAAAACTATCAAGGATCTTATGAAATTTAAAAGTCTTTTAACATTTAATTTTTAACACTATTTTTAAAAAATTATTGTTCATTTTTGAAAATTTCCAATGAAATGTTTTTTTTTAATTTTGATGATTTATTATTTAAAATCTTGAACTAAGCGTCGGAAAATTGTAACATAATACATAGAAAATTAATAATCGGAAAAAATAATACATAACTGGATTGCTATATGTGATTGCAAGTTTGGAATTGCAGTTGTAAGCTTTTGAAGTGCCACGTTGTAAAATTTTAGAATTTTTAAAGCTTGAACTTGAGAAAATTTTTTTTTCCATTTACATCTTATTCAAAATTTAATAATTAAAAATGTTTTTAACTGGAAATTTAGCAGCTATAAATTGGATAAAATTTACATTTTTTGATTTAAAACAATTCAATAAAGACATTTTTTCACGTTGGAAATTTAAACGAATTAATTTAGAATTTATAAATCTAAAATTATTAAATTAAAAACTATTAAAGATTTAATATGAAATTTTGGAATTTTAAAACATTTAATAGTGAAATTGTCTTAAGTTGAAAATCTTCAAAAATTAAGCAATTTTAAATCAAATATTTTCAAATTTCTGTTTTTGAACTAATTAAACTTTTGATTAAGACCTCAACAATTGAAATTTTTTAAAAGTAGCACATGCAAAAACATAATTTTAAGTTAAAAGTATTGATATTTTTAAGACTATAATTGTCTTATTAATAAAAAAAGATCACGTAGTATCAAGTGGCATTGAAAGTGATTGGATAGATTTGTTTCTTTTGTAAAAATTTTATTTTTATAAAAAAAAATCAATGTCATTTTGAACGTTAAAAATTGAAAAATTGTTAATATTGTGAGCCTTTAAAATTTAGTACTTCTAAAAACTTTTTACAATTACATTTGTTTAACTTAGAAACTGTGAAAATTAATAAATTTAAACTGAAAGCATTATTAAAATAGGATTCTGAAAGTAAGACGTTGAAGATAATTAATTATCAAATAGTGCATCAGGATATTTCAAATTCAATAATTTTAATTTGAAGTGCAAAATTGATAATCTTAAAGTTAAATTAAGCGGGGTGCAGATTTTTATAAGATATCAAACTGACGCATACTATTAAGCAATGGCAATAACACGAAAAAAATTTCCGAGATAAAAATCACACGAAAATTGAACCGAAAACAGGAGCCTTTCTGCGGACAGAATTAATAATGGTGGATTATCATATTTGGTTTTTCATAGCAATGTAAAAAAAATGTAACTTCTAGAAGAATGCAAAAGAAAATGCCTGAAAGCACAGCGCAACTTGGAACTTGGCTGATTAAAAACTATAAGAAAGATTATCCATTAAAAAATTAAACTCTTCAATGGGAACCAAATAAAAAGTTTAAATTCTCCACAAAAATAAAAAGATTAGGAGTTGTTTAATCTTTTCGAGGATAAAATTAATTCCCTACAAAAAAAGTTAGCAGTATCTTAAAAAGTAAATTCCTTTTTGCTCAAAGTTGTGACCAGTGAAAGCATCAGTGTTGCTAAAAAAATAGAGTAGGAATAAGAAATAAAAAAAAAACAAAGAAGAAATTACCCGAAAAATTCAATCTATTAATAAAAATCTTGATAAAGGTCTTGTCGCTAAATACTACTAATACTAAATAATACTAAATATCCTAAAGAAAATAATTTAATTTATAATAATAAACTATAATTATTATATTCAATTTTTCTTATTATTATTCTTATTTTTATTTAAATTATTACTGCAAATATGAACCTATTTTTATGAATTTTTTTTTAAATTTCTTGTAATTATATCAATTAATTAATTCTGTTAATTAAAATTAGTTCCGGATAATTTGACTCCCTCCAGGGAGTCTGCAGACAGGAGTTTGACGAGGGTGAACAGACTTGCTACGGACATGCATGTACAGTAGAGTAACTCAAAAACGCTTTTTTTAGAGGGAAACGATTCCCTCAGTTCATTCCAAATTCGAAAAAAGAAATTTCATCGTTTTTTATTTTTTTTTATTTTTCCAGTTGCCGGTTTGGACTTGAAGTTCCGCATGTAAAATGCATGAGAAAAAAATAATTTTTTGAGTTTTTGGAATAATTTTTTAGGGTTTGAGAAAAAGAAAGTATAGGGGCTTGTAGAGAATTATCCAATGAAGAATTTCATGTATCAGACATATGGGCTTAACACCCCTACCCCCCCCCCTTCACCCCACGAGTATGTAAAAAATACATTTAAAATAAAAATGCCTAATCTTCATTCAATCAACCTTTTGAGCACTCTATTCTCATCTTGTTTTTATTATTTAAAGTTACTAATATTGGTCTAGTGGAATAATGATTGCTGTGGGTCTTATGGAATATTGATCAATATTGGTTCAATAATTTCTGATTATGTAAACAAATTATTAGTTGAAAACAAATAGTAATTTATTGTTTTAACAATTGAAAAATATATCAAAACAAATTTCTGTCATTTAATGGAAATAAACTGCCAGACTAACGAATTTTTGAAAAAAAAAACATTTTTACAGAAATAATATTTGTTTAGATAATTAAAAATTAATTAAATAATGTTATCAAATATTCCACTAGACTATTAATAATAATTTTTATTTAAAAAAACATCAAAAACTTATAAACAACAAATTTAATTTGTTTAAACAATTGAAAATTATTGAAATAATGTTACTAAATATTCCCCTAGACCAATAGTAATAATTTTTAAGAAAAAAAAAATTCGAAAAGAAAATATTTAAACAAATTCCATTTGTTTAAATAATTAAACATTACTTAAACAATGATAATAAATATTACACTAGAGCAATAATTATAATTTTAAGTAAAAAAAGACCAGAATACAGTGTTCAAAATGTCAATTTCATAAAGAATTTACATTTTTGGTTTGGAGGGTAGTTTTTAGGTAATCTTGGGGGTGGGTTTGGGGTGTCAAACCCATATGTCTGATGCATGAAATCCTTCGCTGGATAATTCTCTAGAGGCCCGCATACTTTTCAGTCACATTTTTTCAAATCCTGAAAAATTATTCTAAAAAATGAAAAAAGTGATTTTTCCCCATGCATTTTACATGGGAAACTTTAAAACAGCTTTTACTGAGCGTCACTGCTATAGAACGCTATTTTTATTTTTAAAGCAAATATAAATATTTTATAGAAAAATTGACACTGCTTGCTTAGAGATATGTATATTCAGATTTTATTTCCAATTGAAAAATCATGCAATTGAATGATTTCATATTAACAATTTAGAAAATAGGCTAATGTTAAAATCTCACAAATTAACTTTTTTAAGATTAGGTAATTTAAAATTTAGAGGAATTTAAATTTTACTATTGATACTTAAAAGAGTTTAAAATTGAATGATTTAAAAATTAAAACTTTTGAATTTAAACAATTCTACTAGTACATCCTAGTAGGAAAGGGAGGAGATAACGTCACAGAACGAGAGATGCGAGCTCCGAGAGTCAAAATTTTAATACGTTTTTCAAAACTTAACTCGCGATA
>JAAAKG020058657.1:0-17969 GCA_010014905.2 Druon quercuslanigerum | reverse complement strand
AATAAATAATAGATAAAAATAATATATATAAAAAATTAACATTTTTAAAACACCCTACGTTTTATAAGAACTATGTAATATTATTTGTTTTTATCGCTTATTTTTGTCTAACTTTGTACCACTCTAATTAAATTTTAAAAAAATCTAAAAAAAAATAAATAAAGTCAAAATCACGCTAATTTTGTGGAATTTAAAAAAAAATGTAAATAAATTAAGGGTGAATTGGCAATAAATTCTAGTACATTGAAAAAGATATTTAAAAATTTGTACAAAAATTTAAAATTAAATTCTTTCATATCCATGAAAATTTAATGAAATCCCGTAAAATGCTATAATGTCTAAAAATTAATATTAATTAATTAATATCTAAAATAAAATATCTTAAAAGCATTTAAACTCTTTTAAAATTATAGAAATCCTCGTAGATCTTATAAAATTCCTTAAGAATCATTTAAAAATATCACAAAATAAAAAATTGATATTAAATTGTTTATTTTAATGAAAAATTCTTTTGGAATCATTTGAATTATCCTGAAATATTAAAAATACTTTAAAATGTTTTGAAATCCCTCCAAATGGTTTAAAACTCTTTAATATATCTTGAAAAACTTTTTGATTGGTCAAAATTATTTTAAATCTTTTGAAATCTATTAAATAATTTGGTACCCTTCGAAATTCCTTTAAATTATTTAGATCTTTTAAAAAGTTATTTAAATCTTCTGAAATATTCTAAAATCTTAAAAATCCTTTCAAATATTTTGAACAAATTCTGTCTAAATATATTAATTTTTAACCAGTGATTTAAATTTTTTAGAAAAAAAATTTTTTCGTTAAAATTATGAACTTTTTAACAACAACAAAAAGGAAAATTTCTGATAAAAATAAATCTGTTATTAAAATTTCATTAGGCATTTTCTTTGCTGAAAATAATAATGTATAAATAATTTAAATAATAATCTAAAGTCTAGTAAACAATTCCTGTCTTCTTATTTTCAAAAATTCTACAAAATTTCTTTGTCATTGTTTAAATAAAGTCTACAATGTTTCACGATCGCGCTCTTTTATCAAACTTTTCGATTCGTCACGCCTCACCTATAATCTTGTTCTAATTAATACATAGTCAAAATAACAACTTTTTTCCATGTAACCAGAAAAATCCTTTTTTAAAAATAATTTTTTTTAAATAACAATTTGAAAAAAAGGTTAAAAAGCAATTTTTTTAAATTAATTCCCAGGAAAATAAAATTTTCCCAGTTTTGTTAATCTTTTTTTAAAAAATTTATTAAAAAATGTAATTAATCAAAAATATAAAATATGGAAGAGATTTTAATTAAATAAACATAAATACTCAATAACTAATAAATATTCCCAATAATCGATAAAATTGGAAACAGTAAAATTTTAAAAATTTGGAATTGAAAATTCGTTTAAAGAATTGCAATTAAAATTTCTTTACTGTTTTTGATTTGCTATATTAAATTCTTTAATTTTTAAAATTTGAAATTTGAAACTCAAATTTTTAAGATGTGTACCAATTTTCAAAGTTAACGATTTACAATTCAAAGTTCCGCAATTTTAATGAGCTGCGGTTAACAATTTTTGAATTTAGAAATATATAATTGCAAATTATTCATTTCCCCCTTTTTTCATTTCACAGGTATAAAATTTGGACTTTTTCAGCGCAGTTAAATTTTTAAGATTTAAAATCGCGCATTTTTCAATTATCTTTAAATTTTTATGATTTTGACTATCTAAACTCAAATTTTTAATTCTCAGTTTCAACTACATTTTTCTTCTTGATTCGTTGAAACAAATTGAAGCACCTCAAGAAGTTTTCAAATTTAAAAAAAATCAACCGCATGCGAATTTTAAATTCGAGAAAAATTAATAAAAAGTGCATCCGTCGAGACTCGAACCAGCGATTTCTCAATGCATCGTAACAAAAAAAAATACGAATTATTTGCGAATAAAAGAAATTTTTTCTTACAATAACATACTTGGTCTTGAAACAGGAAAAGTGTGAATTTATTTATAATAATCGATAATAATTTTGTAAATTTCTATCAAAATATTAATTGAATTATTTAGAAACCTTTCTTGACATAAATTAGAATAATTCTTATAAAATTATAGACTCGCTGTACACTTTTGTTGTCTATAACTGTATATGCATTTTTAAATTAGTATAATTTATGTGAAGAAAAGATCTGTAAATAATTAAATAACAAATTCTATAGAAAATTGCAAAATTATTATCGATCATTTATCAGGTCAGCGTCCTTTTATCACTTGTACACTTTTCTTTTTTTAAAACCACGTTTATTATTATAAGAAATTTTCATTTTTTATTTAGATTTAAAATTCCCGCCAAAACAGATGTGACTTTTACCGACCGTGGAGAATAAACACAAGGAGACCAAAGTAATGGAACGAAAAATGATAATATTTTTTTCGCGAAAACTTCCCGTGCGTGGCGCTAGTATGTAAATTTGTACAAATCACGTGGTACAAAAATAGCTGCCCACGTGAAAATCGTGACAATACAATAATATAACCTCAAATCAATAACTATCAAATATTATTTATGAAATTATTAGGCCATGCAATAAATAATTAAAAATTTTTGAAGGCATAACTTTTTGCGCCACTGTAAATGTGGTCACACATTTTTTGAAAGTCGCGCGAAACTTAAGAGAAGTTAGTAAGGAGAACATATAAAGGAAAATAATTTCCATGATTAAACTGCTTCTTTTATGATAACTTCTTTTTTCTAGGTTTTGTAGTATTATACTCACCATTTCGATATTGCACATTCACTTTATAAATTATATATCTAAAGTACAGAGTATTTAATTGCACATGCATTGAGATTATGTTATTGTATTTTCACGCGGGCGATCATATTTGGGCCACCACTTCCGGTGTCTTGAAATTTTTCAAATTTAATTTTTAAAACCTGAAAACCGAATCATCATAGGTTATAGGCATTAATTGCATTATACTTACAGAAAGCATCATCTATAAGTGGTAAGAAGAAGCAGAGCATAGGAGTCACTCTCCACATTTTCGCAAAATAGGTGAATATCACATACACGAAGAAATTTCAGAAGACGAATAGTCAAAAAAATTTAACTCGACTGATGAATATTCAACATATTACACTCACATATATACTATTTGATTCCCCATTTGTCCTAATCTTTAGTACATCAAAACATTGATATAGCACCAGATTTGGAAATGGCCGAAAATAGACATGGCTATAAACCGAAAATAAATTCGATACGAAAATGTGCCACTCGGGCAAACTAACATTGCCTCTTAATTTTACAAAAGCCGCATATTAAGCTTATTTTCTGTTTTTTCCGCATTGGGGAAAACATCGCTGACACATAAAAACCAAAAATATTTAAAATCCATGACATTATTGTGAAAACACTGTTATTTCCTGTTATTGAGATCTGAAAATTCGAAACGAAATTTCTCGAGACCGTACCATAGATGACAAAAATATTTTGGTTTTTCCTGAAAAATATAGTCATGAGTAGACAACAAACATAGAGGCTACACGTCCAATTACTTTTTGCTGATTCAGGCATATCTCAAATGTAAGCGCGCGTCTCTATTTCGAATTTTACTTTTATTTTTTTCATATTTTGTTTTTAATTTGTGTAAAGTTAAATAAATATACAAATTGAATTTCCAACAAATTACATTTTATTATAACATTTTGAAAACGTGTCAGGTCAGGCCAGATCACGTTTCAACAAATGGCAGCGTTTTCTCTGATAATATTAAAAGAGGATTTTATCCAAAAATGTAACTTTTTGCCAGAAGAATTTTTTAGTACAATCTAATTCTCTACTTTTTCTTGGAAACACTGACAGATACGAAAAACTGTTAAGATAAAAATTTACACTTCGAAAAACGATCTATTAAAAAATATCTTGTTCTTTGCGATATCTTTCAATTACATTACTTTTTATAGTTCTGCAATTGTTATAAACAAAGTAATTGTCGGATTAAAAAATTAACCAAACCATTGCACTCCTCTCGAAAAAATTTCGATTCCCCCTTTTTTTTGAAACCATTTTTTAAACAATTATTGAGTTTGTTGTTTAGCGTACATTCTGATTGCCTGTTTTTTTCTGGAATTTTTCTGGAAAACCTCACATGTTTATTTTTTCGCATATTTTTTTTTAAATTACTGCTGATAAAAGAAAGACACCTTGTCACCATCATGAGGGCTAAATCATTTTTGAGAACATTTTTAGATATTTACATTTGTATCTTACTATTTTTTTGTATCTGTCATTGTTTGCAAGAAAAAGTAGAACATTCGAAGATTTCGAAGAAACTTGTAAAAACTGACACTAACATTAAAAAATATGAGTTAATAAAAAAATGCATGATTTATAAGTTTTAAATGGCCAGAAGAATTCAGAAGAATTCTAATGGAATAAAAAAATTAAGAGCATTCTGCAGAATTTAAGAGAATTTCAATAATTAACGATGAATTAGAAAGAAAATCTAATTAATTAATAAGAAATATTTTAATGTCTCTATATAGGTTAAAATCACAGAAATCTCTCACTTTTTGACTAAAATATTGAGACATTTTAAAATTCCATAAAACCATAGAAATCCTCTAAAATCTTTCAAGATCCCTGCGAATCTTAGAAAATATTATTAAAGAAACCAAAAGTAACTAAAATAATTCAAATCCTTTGAAAATATTTTAAAATCCTTTAAAACTTTTTTTAAAGCTCCTGACAATGCCTTAACATTTTTTAAAATACCCTAATAGATTTCAAATCATTCACAATCTTTTGGATCGCTTTAGGATTTATTAAGGCTCTCAGAGATTCCTTGCTCCTTAAAAATCTTTTATAGTATACTAAAATATAGAAACTCAATTTGAATCACTTTAAATTGTTGAAATCGCTTAAAAATACCTTAAGCTATTTTAAAAATTAAAAATTCTGTTCAAATCCCTTACAATTTTAGAATCTCTTGAAAATATCAATTAAATCATTAAAATCAGTTAAAAATGCGCTGAAATCTTTTTAAATTAGGATAGCCTTAGGATCTTGAAAAATATGCGAAAAAATTTAAATACTTTTACTTTTTTTGACATCCCTTCATATTAATTAAAGTTCTTCTAATGTCCTAGAAATTAAATAAAAAATATTTGAAACTCTTTGAAATCTTTTGACAATTTTTAATCTCTTGAAAATGCCTATCGGTTTTTAAAAGTAACCAAAACTGTTATAAATCTTCCTAAAATTTTTGAAAATCTTTAAAAGTTTTCAATTCTGTATAAATTTTTAGATTTTTGAAAAATATCATCAAATGTATCGCATCAAGTTTTTTAATTTCATGGAAAAAGTCAGAATACCCGAAATTTAAAGAAATTCTTTACAACCGCTCAATATTTTTTGTAATTCCTTAAAATAATTAAAATCTTTTGAAGCCCTTAAAGTTAAAAAGATCTACTAAAAAAGCTTTATTTTTTTAAATACTCTAAAATTTTCGAAGTGCATTAAAGTTTCTTCAAATTTTTGCAATAAATTAAAAATATCTTAAGATATTTGAAATCCTCTAAAATATTTTTGAATTGCTTGAAATATTTTTTAACTCTTTAAAATCCTTTGTAATTTTTCAAAACGCCCTAAAATATCTAAATATTTTTAAAAAACATAGCGAAGGCCAGCAAAGTTTTGAATTATTCATTCTTCTCGATTTCTACAAAAAATGCATCACTAGCAGAAGCGTGATTGAAATTTATCTTAAAATTTTTTTTAATATTTATTATTCTTTCAATACCTAATTAGTTAAATAAATAAATAATTTCTAAGGCAACTAATAAAATTTAATTTAATTAATTTAATTTTTCTTGAGTGTAAAATTTTTTCAGTTATTAATAATAATCCTCAATATTGTTTTAATTCTCTTGAAATATATGAATCTTCTACTCGCTATAAACTTTAAAAAAATTAGTTTCAAAGAATTCAAAAAATATTTTATAACCTTCACAAAATCTTTCAAAGTTTGAAAATGTTTTTAATTTCATCGAAACTTCTGAAATTCATAAATATCTTTTAATCTGAATCTAATTTTTCTTACAAATGTAAAAAATGTTCAAAATTTAAAAAAATGGTATCAAAATCTTCCAGGTTTTTTTTCATTTTTAGATACCTTTTGAAACATTAAAAAATTTTGTTTAATTTTCTTTTAAATTAATTTAAAAAAAGTATTTTTAGAAGTTGCATACGAATTTTCAGAAATGTTTGTTATTTTCTTGAAAATTCTTACTATCTTGAAAATTTTTTAAATCCTCATATTTTTTATATTATATAATCTCATATTTCCTTTAAATAATGTTATATATTTTTAAATTATAAACCAGGTTTCAAATTTTCCCAAAACTTTCTAATAATATCTTCTAAACTAAATCGAATTTTTCATAGAATTTTTGTAAATCCTGCAAAATTAAAAAAATTTCCTTAAAAGAATTCAAATATTATTTTAAAATTAATATTTATTTTATCGGCAATTAAAAAAAAATTGGTTTATTCTTTGGAACACTTTCAAAGTTCTAAAAATATTTATAAATTTGTTATTTAAAATGTTCGAGAATCTAGACTTTTCTGTGCATACTTTAAAGTCTCTCTAAATTCAAAATTCTTCGTGACTCTTAATAAAGTGTCTAAATATTTTTCAAACATACTCGAATTTTCCCTGCAATTTTTTTTCTCTTTTCCATGGAAATTACAAAATAATTCAAAAAAAAAGCATTACAAATTTTCCAAAAAATTTTAAGAAAATGTGTTTATTCTCTTAAAAATTTCAAAATGCAAGGACTTCTAAATTTGTGATTCGAATTCTTCAAAAATCTAAATTTTATTTAAGATTTTGAAAAATATTCAGTATTCTCTTAAAATTATGTTTGAAAAACATTCGAAATATATATTCTAAAATCATTTATTTTGGAAATTAACAAAAATTTTCTTTTTAAGTTTTCCAAACTTTCTTTAGAAGTTTCACGAAATCATTTGAAATTAAATTTTTTTTTAATTTCATCTATTAATTAATTACTTCAGAATGAATTTTTTTTTATTTCCTGAGGAATTTTAAGAAAATTTTCTTTTTCTATTGAAGCCTTTCAAAATTACTTTTTTTATTAATAAATCTGAAAAATGTGAATTATATCCCCAAAGCTAGAAATTATTTAGACAACTCTTGTTTTTCGGAAAACAATTTATTCATTTAATTGAAAAGCTAAATAAGAATTTTTGGAAACGGGCTTTTTAATCCTGTGATCGGTTGTAGTTTTTTATTTCCAAAATTAATTAAAAGTTTCGTAACTTCGCTCTTAGTCTGAGGAAATATTTTTAAGCAGCCTTATATCTTTCTAGGTTTCACGAGTAAACAAACGAATTTCCTTCAAAGATGCTACAAGTCAATAAGGTAACTTCTGGTTTTTCCAAGAGTGCTTCTCCTCAAACGTTTGGAGACTGATGAATCATCAGAAAAAATTTGCCACCGTAAGTAACGCATTATTTTCAGAAAATCATCAGAAGTGTAAAAAAATCCCTAAATTTTACGGGATGTGGTACTTCTTCATAAAAAAAACTATCAAAAAATCTTGGAAACAAAGAGAGGAACGCTGGTAATTAATTTGTTAAATCCCAAGTTTCAATGATCTCAAAAAGAAAATTTTCATTCACTCTTGAATTGAGTTGCAAATCTAGGGAAACAAAAACAAAATTTGTTGGTTTAAAAAAAACATGCTTTATTAAATTTTACTCAAAATCATCATATTAGCTGAAGCGAGTTGAATCTAAACATTTATCTGTACAATTAGCAATTATATATGAATAAAATATTACTTATCAAATATCGCCTCCATAAGTATGTTACATCCTTAAAAAATTGAAACAAAATTCAAACCTCCTCGTAACACTGATAAAAACATTAGCTTAGGGTAAACGTTTATTTTTTAGCCTGCTGGCTTTAAAAAATTGACTTGCTTACACTTCCATTCTTACAGAATTTTCTTACAACTAACTCTTTAAAAACTAAGATCCCTCCACACATTATCTCTAAGCCGACCTCGCCTTCCTCGCTTCACATCGCCTTGTACGCATGTCGCTACTTTCTTGCCTCGCTCGCATGACGCTATTTTCTCGCTTTGCCTCGCCTTGCCAGCCTCTGCCTCCGCAGCTAATCCCTAATCCTTATCTACTATTTACAATATGTACAATTTTCTTGAATCTACTTTCTCTCCTATATACAAAATTTTCTTCTCCATTTCCCTTCCTCCTTCCTTCTCTTCTTGTTCATCTTACTGCTTATCATACTCCGTTCCACCTCTTCACAGTCCTCCAACCAGTGTTCCACTTTTGGTCTTGAGGGCCTCGAACTGGGAGTAGGGAGAAAACCACTTGCTGGTCCCAATACCCAAAACCTCGTCCCCGAGAAGCCAGTCTTGAGATCCTTGCACACCAACATAGTCTGCACACATTTGAACTTTTTGCGTCCAAACCCTTAACGTTTTTAAAATGAGACCTAACCATTCCGAAGGATGCATCCGCCGCTAAACCCCAATTTCATCTCCTTAGCCTAACTACCATCTACCGGAACCTTACTTTCACCACCCACATGATGATTCTCGCTATAAGTTCCTGACTTCCTTGCTCTCCTTTCCCACACAAATATTGCGCTCTCTCCCTTGGCATAATCCACACATAGTTTCCATTAAACCTTGACTCTCTTATTCTCTCCTCCTCTGCTTCCCTCTCTCTCTCTCTCTCCATGCTATTCCTTTTAACCAACTCATACACCCTCCTTCCTTCCTCATGCATCATTTTCAATCCATCCATCTGCAATCCATTCGTTTTAAAATACCTTTCCCTTTCCACCTCCATCCTCCGACCCCCTCTTCCAAAAATTTCTCCTCATATTTTCACGCTCGATTAACTTGATTAACTTGATTAACTTGAAGCCACGACTAATACACTACGACGGAGAATAAATATGCAAAGGTAGATAAGGTAGTAAGCGCAAGCTAATTAGCGTGCATGACGGTATGTATTCCGACTCATCCACGGCGTCGGTAACTGAGAAATATGTGGCAAACCCTATTAAAATGTTAAAATGTAAAATAATCACAACTAACATTTTGAGGTAACAGTGTAACTATATAATTAAATTATGAAATCCATCTGTCGGCCTATAGAAGTTAGACTTAATATAATGTCAAAAAAGAGGAAGAGAAACGAAATTGCACGTGTATGATGACGAAATTAATACAGCCGAAAAAGCGACAAAATTAAAATTGGAAATATCCTCGTCAAGTTTTCTCGATTCGTATGTCTTTCGTCAAGTTTTATCGATTCTTACGTTACTCTACAAGAGGCTCATTCCTGTATAAACCCCAAAATTACCCCTGGTAGTTGTCTTTTAGATTGTCGAAGTCTCACTGTAAACTTAAAGCTTAACATGTACGAATCGCTTGGATAAAGTCGCGATCATTTTCAACAAACGTGTAATAATACGAAGTGATACGTGCAAACTAAGTCCCTTCAGCTACCGGTCGTCATTCAAGTTCATTTCGGAATAACCCGTGTACATCAACTGAAAACACCCGGTAGAATTCCTTCGCAATTCTACAAATTATCGGGGATATCAGCGACACTACAAATCTTCGCTTGTCTTTTAAAAATCGAAAGGTGGCGTTAGTGTTTATTATTACTTCACTGTAACCTAATTTATATTCTTTTATTCTAAAAAACATACCTGTATCTTATGAAAATTGTTATATTTTTGATTTTGCAAAACTCACAATCTGCGTAGGATTGCCAAGTAACAACGATCCAACATTGAATAATTGTCAGGCTTTACTACCCTGACTTAATCATCTCCTAACCTCCGTTACTTACCTCATTACCATACTACCCTCACCTTTTTCTGCGACTTCCTTGTCGACCTCGCGCCAATCAGCGGACTGGCCGCCGCTCCCACTGCTATCGGTCAGCTTCACGCTTGGTCACCGAGAGACGGAACGTTGACTTTAAGATCAGTCGTTGTACGATATTCGGAAGTGCCAGAGCTCCTATGCCTTCCTACCTTCTAAATAAAACCCAGGTACATTCTAAACCAGAATTGACACTTGTGTCTTTTTTGATTTTCAACCCATTTATCTCGCATTATTTCAATCCTCCACCATCCATCGTCGTGCAGTGGGTTCATCATTCGTCATCTTTACGTCTTCATCACCGTTTGCCTCGAAAGTTTATCCTGAGATCCCGCTTCTTTATCGTGTTATGCTCATCGAGTTATTTCGCGAGTCTTATACAAGTTTTCGTGTCTTCGGATTATCGATTCATCTTGAGTGAAATGAAGTGTCGCGGTCGGTTGTGGTGCCAGGAGTGATCCTCCTGATCGTGCCATTTTCGAAATTATTCGGTGCCTTTCGCTGGTCGGTGGAGATTCACCCGCAAAGTTGTTCTCTCTCGGTTAGTTTAATTTCTGTCCGTAGTGACGTAGTCATCCTGAATAAGTTGTCACGTTGCTATAGAAAGAAATTTGCAAGCGGGCCAAATACTGTCGTCCTCAGGACACTGCTGCGAGTTAGATTGACAGCGCGCTCCGAGTCCGTACGGTTTGTCAACGATCGGAAGACATCCTTTGACGACAGGGACCGACACGACCACAAACCCTTATTGCTAGACGCGCCTCCGTAGGGTCGAGGCAAGCTGAGGAAGCGGCTCTTTCTACCGCGGAGAAAGAGAGAAGGATCGAGGCCCAACAGGTCGCGAATGCGGAGCGCGTGCGGCTAGACAGAGAGATATTACGTCGTGAAGAGGGGGAAAGGGTATGTCGTGAAGAAGAGGCACGGGCCTTAAACGTTGTCACGAAAACACTATCCAGGGTGTCCAGCCCGGCTTATAACCCGAACTCGCCACCTCCCATTATAGTAGAAGGCTGGAACCTCCTTGCAATGCGTCGAGGGGTAACCGGAACGAAGGACCCCCGAAAACGTAAGCCTTTCCAAGATCGGAGTAATCCAGCAAAATTGCGGGTGCCACAATTCAGTGAAGAACCGCGGTATATCTTCTCGCCCATGAGCGTCGTCTGTCGAGACGAGTCTCCGAACGCCGGACCCAGCCGGCCGATTGTTAGAGAGTGTCCAAATACTCCGCCTTGCCCTTGGGAGTTAACGGTTGCTCCTTCTACGCTATTGCCAGCGCCTGGGGAGCTGATGTAATTTCGTTTCATCTCTTTAGTGATTCCAGAAACACCGGTCATCCGCGTGGAGTCACCACGTCCAGGTACCAGCGCGGAGGCTCAGTCATCAAGCCTACCACCACCGCCGACCACCAGTTTGCCCGATCAGGGCTCTCCTAGCACCCCTTCAACTACTCGGAATTAGGCGTCTGCGTAGTCGAGCCCATATGCTGCGTCACCGCCCCACCCAATGGACGGGCATGGAAACGGTTCATAAAGGGGGAGATCAAGCCCCCATCCAGCCAACGCAAAGCTTCTTAGGGGATGCAAGGCCTAGACGCTTGACTCGCAAGCACAGCACGCACGTGTACCGAGACACGACGGGCGCCTAGAATCTAGCTAGCGTCTGGTCCACGCCTTGGCACCGCCCATTTATACTCCGGTACACTCTTGCTGGTGTCACAGCTGCGACATTCGTACCATTATTTTCCTTGTCTATAACATCAACCTATCCTTTCTTCCTACATTCTCCTCCCATGAAACTCCCCCACCCCCGCATTGTCTCTATTCTCTCGCCTTTTTAACGCACGCAGGGTAGAGAACAACACAAAAATAAATCCATAGAAAAATGATCTTTAGATGTACCGCGAGCCCCATATGAAGTTTAAAAAGTATTTCCCATAAGAAAAAAAAACATTTTTTGTAAATTCTATTCAGAATCCCTAATATTATCTAAATCCAGTTAAAACTCAATATTTCTCTTCACAATTGGCAATTACATAGTTACTACCTACCTAACGGCAAAGAAAACTTAAGGATTTAAAAAAACAGAACCAATTTCTTCATTTATGGGGTTTTTTGGGATACTATAAAACATACTTATCTGGACGATATTTGAAAAGTGATATTTTATTTTTAATCTTTGGCTAATTGTGAAGAGAAATGTTGAATTCCAACTTCATTTAGTTTCTATTAAGGATTCTGAATAAAATATAAAAAATATCTTTTTCCTACGGCATTTATAAAAAAAAAGAAAAAAAATCCAATGCATTTTTGTACCACCCTACTGTTCTACACAGCCGGATTGATACTTTTAAACAAAATGTGTGAAAGTTTGGAGAACCACCATAAAATGTTCATATTGAAATTTGAAAAAAATATAACAATTTTTTCCTAAAAAAGAAAAGAAACAAATTTTCTTTTTCGACAAAAATAAAAAAAAGCATAGAAAAGTTATTTTCATTCATTTTTCTTTCTACTTTTTCTTATTTTAGTCCATAATTTTTGTTTTGTTTTATCTTAGCAAAAGTTTGTATGTATTTTTTAAATTGCAATACGCTTTTAATTTTAAGGAATTCCGCACAATAATTTGATGATTGGACGTAAAAAAGGACTTTGAATTTAATTATAATTGCATTTAAATTTCCTTAATTTTAATTAATGTTACTAAAAATAATGATTTAAGTAATTTATTATTACTGTTAATTACATTCTCTTAGAATACTTCTAGAATATGTATATTTTTCTAAAATTTTCAGTTTTTCTTTCAATTTTCAATTAGGGGATTATATTTTAAACAATCTTTTTACTTTTTTTGAGCACATTTTTATGAATTAAACCAGATCCTATCCTGAAAAGATCATACATATGGAATATCGAAATATCTGAATAAACAAATTTTCAACATTAAAAAATCAAAACTCACATTATCTTAATTTATTATTAATTTATTTAAGGTTAGGTTTTAATGATCCGCAGAACGCAGCATTAGTTCTGCCATCTAGTGCTTTTGTAGGAAATCGGTGTGACCCTGTCGGGCCCCAGTATGGCCAACAGATCTCTACTGATCAGGGCCAGCTCGGGAAATCCGATCGAAGCCAGATCAGTATTACGTTTTAAATTCGGCGATTTCTGCACCGGTATTTGATCTGATTGCTCACACAGTACACTTCCCCCAAAAAAATTTATTTCCCATGTTGAGTCCTGTGAGAGATAGACCTGGAAGACCTAGTTTTTTCTGGAAGTGTCCTAATTTTGTAAGGCGCGCGCTCTGAAAATGATTAAAAATGTGTGTTAGGTTTCAAGTTTTATTTGACGTCTGGATGGAGATTTAATTCAAGAAGTCTTATGTATTTAAGAGAATTGGAGTGGTGGATTGAAAAATGGATTCCGTAATGTTCGTTTTGTAGTTGGCGACTTGCCATTCTGATTGAATTTCGGGTTGTGATATCTGTTGACATTATATTTTAAATTTGGTGTTGAAATAAGGATCGATAAGGGTTGAAGAGGATTGAAAAATCACTTAAGATTATTTTTAAGTAATTCGAATTAGTCCGAACTGTTAAAAAAAATTCAGGAATATTGACCCAATGTCTCATATAAAAAAAAACACGAGCGCTGAAGCGCGCGATCGGTCTCGTATTTGTAAAATTTATATCTGACTTCAATACTGTTCTCACTGAAGACGAAAGACTGAACCAATATTTATTGCAAGAGCCTACCTTGTTCCGTGATATGTTATAATCAATTACAATGAAACTCTTCTATTGTGCCGTTTTTGGGGCTGACGGTAGGTGGAAACAAACCTTACATAGACCGCTCCGCTTTTGTTTGTTCACGCCTGTGTGCTCGCCTGAGAGACCCCGCGTATACCGCGCAGTTCCTGTTAAACCTACCCACGGCGCGGCGTCAATTCTCGGAATGGTTATAGAAGGGAGACCTATTGAAGGGTATCCCTGTAATTATTCTGCAGATGTCATTTTGATCTTTATTGATGCATATTTACATCCACAAGACGTGTTTCGTTCAGGTTAAGAAGGGGGAGTGGTCTCATATTTAACTATGTGCAATTGCAAAGTTTTCTATCACGCTTCAGATTAAACCTCTTTTTGTAATAAAAACAAAAATTTTACAAGTCATTTTCAGACTTAGCTCTCTTAACTGCTCCTGTTTATTCCATTATTTGTTTTTGTGTCTTGCGTAAAATAGCGTCTTTCTTTCAAATTATTTTTTTGTGGTTTAATTCAAAACATTTTAATTTTTCCAAATTTGATTAAATTGTATTGCGCTAAGGCATTACTGCCGATTTTATCAGTGTTCGATGTCCCCTGCTTTTTTCATAGAATAATAATAATTTGTTTTTCAAAATCTGGGAAATGATAGCGAACAACCTAACGGACGTCCCTCCACATTTTCTTTGTGGGTTAATTCAAAACATTTTAATTTTTCTAAATTTGATGTGTGTGTATTTTTAGGTTATATGTGTTACAATTCTCTCGCATAATCGAAGATAAATTATAGTAGATGCGCTGCTGGTCTAGTTATCCGCGTAGATTATAGGAGGCGGGTCAGTCTAAAGTATTCAGGCTACGCCGCACTCTTCTCGCCCCGTATTTTAGTTCCCCGCGAAGAGTGTAGAGGCGCTCCGGCGATAGCATTTAAGTCCCCTTGCACTCTTCTATCTGCCAATCACACCATTCGAAATCCCCACCAAACCCCCCGAAACCCGCTGATACAGTTAAATCATTTTAAAGTCTAATTCCTTTTGAATTGAACATTTTCAAATCGAACTTGGTGATTAATACAAAAAAAGGTTTGTTGCACCTAACAAAACCAAATTCATACCATAGATTGGTACTTATGTAACATGAAAAAGAAAATATAAAAAGAAAAAAAAAAGATTTTCCATTTATTTTCCTTACATTCATAACTCTCTCAAAAAATTATTATTCAGTTGTAGTATTTTGTTAAATTTCACCTAATAACACTGATATCACCAACTTATAAGAAAAATCTTAAACATATCATACAACATATCATACGATATCAAAAAAATATCAACAAAATTGTTATCCAAAAATATGTATGTTCAATTATCATTATTTCAAATTCAAACAATAATTTATTAAAACTTTAAACAATGAAAAAGTTATTTCTTCGATACAAATATTTTATTATTTTATTTTTAAAATACATGTTAACAAAATATTTGTTTAATTGTTAAAATTGGGAGTTGTCTAGTCCGGATATTTTATAATTCGGAAATTTTCTGTCGGGAATTCTCCAATCCGGTAATATTTAAAATTGTCAAGAATTTTCCAATTCGGGACTTTTATATACCGACAATGTTATAGTTTTGAGAATTTTTACAGTGATGGAAAATTTATTTTTCGAAGAAGCGACTGAAAAATCCCGAAAATTAAAATTTAAATAAATCTTAAATAAAATTTCCGAAATTATAAAAGTTCCGAAATATGAAATTCTAGAATGGGAAAATTTACAAAAAATAAAATTCCGGAGAGTGAAAAAATTCCTGAATTCGAACAATTGAAAAAATTGTTCATTAAATATTATAAATTTATTAAAAATATAATATTCAAATACTTATATCCAACAGACTTTGTTAATGTTTAAAGGTTGAAAAGAAACTATTCTTTGAATTAAAAATAACAATGATTAAAAAACTCTGTATATTTCTGGATGAAAATTTTTGTTGGAAAATTTGCATAGTATTTTTTTTTAATACGTCAGGGTTCTGACATAACCTAAAAATACCTCTAGATTTTTTTGGGTCGCTGATTCGTAATAAAAGGTCCAAAAAACTCTAGCTCCTCAGAATTCTGAACTAACCTCAAAAATATCTCATAACTATTTTTTTCTTGTATACTTTTCCGCGTCTGGAGGTCAAATTATGTTTATTATATGTTTTGCGGGTCGCTGAATCTTAATCCGAAATTCAAAAAACCTTAGGATGTCATAGTTCTGACATAACCTCGAAAAAATCTCATGCAATTTTTTTAGAGTCTCGGGGTCAGACCATATTTATTTTATGTTTTTGGGGTCGCTGAATCCGAATCCAAGGTCCAAAATACTCCAGAGCTAATGCTAAAGTCAAAACATTCAAGCTTTAAATAGCTTAGATTACTAGGTATTTTGAAGGTGATGGTATTTTGGAACTCAGATTCGGATTCAGCCTGCTAAAAATTATATAATAAATATGGTTTGACTCTTGGACTCAAAAAAATGGTATGTGGTTTTCTTGAGGTTATGATAGAACCATGCCGTTCTGGGGTTTCTCGGACCTCGAATTCGGATTCAGCGACCCCAAAAATATGTAATAAACATTATCTGACCTCTATACCAAGAAAAAGCTACTACAAAAAAATGTTTATTGGTTTTTTTGAGGTTATGTCAGAACCCTGACGTGCTGAGGGTTCTCGGAATTTGGATTCCGATTGAGCGACCCCAGAAATGTATAGTAAACATGGTCTAACCTTCAGATCAGGACAAAAATTTTTTTGTGTAGCTGTGTTATTTATTTTAAACAGCTGTGTCGTCACCGTGTATAATGTGAATACTTTATACGCAGTGAGCACCTAAAGTGCAACTTTAGAGGTGGGGCTTGCAAAAATTTTTTTTTATTATTTTCCCTCAAAAAAGAGTTGAGGGACGTCAGTTTGATATTTTATAGCTTCTTCGAATTCAGTTTGCAAAAATTTTCATTTTGAAAAAAATTTAAAATTAAAATTAAAAAGGCCAAAGAAAAACTTTAAATTAATGTATGTTTTGGGGGTCTCTGAATCGGAATTGGAGATCCAGACAGCCCCAGCGCGTCAGGGTTCTGATATAACCTCAAAAGAAAACCAATAATCGTTTTTTTAGTATATTTTTCCTGGTCTGGAGAGACCTCGTAATTTAAGCTATTTAACGATTTGAGGTTTTGACTTTACCATTAGCTGAGGGGCATTTTGGACCTCGGATTCGGATTCAGCGACCCCAAAAACATGCAATAAATATGGTCTGACTCCGGGACTCAAAATAAAATTGCAACAAGTTTTTTGACGTTATGTCAGAACCATGACATCCTAAGGTTTTTTGAATCTCGGATTAAGATTCAGCGACCCCCAAAACATATAATAAACATGATTTGACCTCCGGACGCGGAAAAGTATACACGAAAAAAATAGTTATGAGATATTTTTGAGGTTAGTTCAGAATTCTGAGGAGCTAGAGTTTTTTGGACCTTTTATTCCGAATCAGCGACCCAAAAAAACTATCTCTGACCTCTAGACCAGAAAAAATATTTTTTTTGTGTGCCCGTGTACTTTCTTAAAAAACTATTTTTTCTGAATTAAATTAACTATTAACTCACTTCAAATATGGACAAAAAGTCGAAATTATTTTAAAAGATTGCGACTTAACTTGTGGCGGTGATATTTAGAAAGTAATATTTTATCAGCAACTATCCAAGAAAGAATTTGTTATAAATAAATAAATGAATGAAAATGGTTACATTACTCAAAGAATTTTTTAGTTGAAATGATAAAAGCAAATAAATAATTCGTCATTTTAAAAAGAATTTTTATAAACAATTATCCATATCAGGTACTTTTGGTGGAATAAATAAAGTTTTTTCCTATGGAATCGATATCACTTATTACTTATTACTTGGAAATAAAACCTAAGTATAATATTTGGCCACTAAATAAAAATGAACAATTTTTTAAATTAACTTAATTATCAAATTCTCTATTTTGTTTTTTCCGGAGGTAAAAACTTTATTTATCGATGTAATTAGCTGTGAATAATAAATTTTCATATATTTTCAACTTTTTAAGGGGGTAGTCAGGTACTTTTTTTTCAAAAAATCAAATTTTTTTGTTTTGCAGTTTTGGTTTCTTTAAACCCTTAAGAATAATGTACAAATCTTCCTTTACCACAGGAGGTAAAGGAAAGTG